>JAMKFB010000059.1:385459-428994 GCA_036247105.1 Cirrhinus mrigala
TTTTAAAGAAATACATCAGATGGATTTAGCTGGTTTTGCATCTGAACTCTTCATATATTAAATTAAGTATATTGAAAAATATACAAAATAATATTTGCATTAATATATAACAATATATTTAATAATACATAAGGAATTGCTTTTTCTATGTTAAGAAATGTGTGACAATATATTTACTGCATTGCACTAATGTGTATTTACATGTTACTTTCAGTTTAGTTATGTTTCTGCTGCACAAACTATTTGAATTGTATTTACAAGGAAAGTTGTATTGGTATTAATTTAAGGGTGCATGTTGAACAGTTTAATTGGTCACATAGAAATTAGTTCATTTCAAAATATAAAAAATTGTGATGCACGTACTATATAGTAAATATACCATCACATTTATATGAAGGATCATATAAAAAGTGGGAATACCTTATTTGATATACTGTAATATATAAACACAATATTGTTTTCAATATACTTAAATAATAAATATATGAAAATATATTTTCTTTGTCTAAGCGAAAGCCAAAGGGGCACATTCCAAAATGGATAGATGATGTTCTTTACCTTTACAGATGTGTAGCTTGAAGAATTCATTTTGCAGTTTCCATTAGGTTTGATGCTCACTTTCAAGTGTGAGATCTCTACTTCGTCTTCCAGGTGAAGCTTCACTAACGCTTCATCACGCCATAATGATACTTCGATGGACCTGGGCCCACAACGTAGGGTGAAATTCATGATCGGGACAGTCCCTTCCCTGACACTGATCATTCGGACCACCTGCAGCTATAAAACAAGAGTCCAGTGGGAACTTTGTTCAATCACCTTCATGAGTTCACACATGCAGTCATTTCCAGAAAGTTAGTAAAATTAGTACAGATGAGTGCCATGTTTTTACCATACATTGTATAAAACATATAGTTACAGTCCTTGAATATTATTGGCTGAGCTGCAATCAAAGCCATTATAAATTACACTGAACATACACCTGTGATCTCATTACATCAGTATTAAGCCCAAAGTATTTTTTTACACCTATGTACAGTCAAATGCATAGTCTTTTAAAACATACTCCATTTGGTGCTCTTTAAATTTCTACCTTTTCTAGTGTCTGTGCTATTTTTCCAACAGACGTTATGAATGGTAAAAGATGTTCATCTCTTTCTTTCTTCAGTCACTTCAGTCATCAAGCATTTTTCTTTATATAATGGACTGATATGGTGCCCCGAGTTTGAACTTCCAAAATGTAGTTTAAATGCAGCTTCAAACGATCACAAATGCAGTTGTAAACGATCCCAGCCGAGGAAGAAGGGTCTTATCTAGCGAAACGATTGGTTATTTTCATTTAAAAACAATTTATATACTTTTTAATGTCAACGCTCGTCTTGTCTTACGCTGCCTGAATTCAGTTTTTTTCTAGTTCATGACACTTAGGGTATGTTGAAAATTTCAAAATCGCCCTATATCGCTGTTTTACCTTTTTTGTTAAAAGGTACACTTAGGCAAAGATTGGGTTGGTACTTCTGCAGCGATGTAGGATGATTTTGAAATGATTTTTGAAGTTGAGGGAGAAAATACGATTGGAGTTTTTCGACATACCCTAACTGTCTTGAGCCAGAATACACAGAGTTCAGGGAGAGCAAGGCAAGATGAGTGTTTTAGATTAAAAATTATTTAAATTGTATTTTTTTTAATGAAAATAACCGATCGTTTCGCTAGATAAGACCCTTCTTCCTCGGCTGGGATCGTTTACAACCGCATTTGGCATCGCTTGAAGCCGCATTTAAACTGCATTTTGGAAGTTCAAACTCGGGGCACCATAGCAGTCCATTATACACTGCAAAAAATGCTTTTCTTACTTAGATTTGTCTTGTTTCCAGCCAAAATATCTAAAAATTCTTAAATCAAGAAGGATTTTCTAGACAAGCAAAAATTGTCTTGTTTTCAGAAAAAAGACATCAAATTTAAGTGAGTTTTCAGAAAAAAGACATCAAATTTAAGTGAGAAAAAACTAAGCAAAATTAAGTGAGTTTTTTCTTGAAACAAGCAAAATAATCTGCCAGTGGGGTAAGCAAAATAATCTTATTTCAAGCAGAAAACAAGATTATTTTGCTTACCCCATTGGCAGATTATTTTGCTTGTTTCAAGAAAAAACTCACTTAATTTTGCTTATTTTTTTCTGAAAACAAGACAATCATTTTCGCTTATCTAGAAAATCCTTCTTGATTTAAGAATTTTTAGATATTTTGGCTGGAAACAAGACAAAAAAAATCTAAGTAAGAAAAGCATTTTTTGCAGTGTATGGAGAAAAATGCTGAAATGTTTTCTTCAAAAATATAATTTCTTTACAACTGAAGAAAGAAAGACATGAACATCTTGGATGACAAGGTAGTGAGTACATTATCTGTGAATTTTTGTTCTAGAAGTGGACTTCTCCTTTAATTAATAACTAAATGCTTTGAAAATCATTAGCTAATGTCAATTGCACATATAGATATTCATAAATGTGAATAACTAGGTTGATATGCACCAATCCAATATAGCCTACGGCTTATAAATAGCAGCCAGAAAAAAATGTTTCTTTAACCCCTTAACTGTCAGCACCCCCCCTTACCACCCCCATTTTTTAACATAGATGTGAAAGTGCACTATCTAAACTTAAATTGTTATAGTGCATGAATGCTTTTAAATGCAGACACAAGGTTTATCTCTTTTTAAAGATAATCAGCAGCTTATAGCTCATTAAATAAAATCACTTAAAAAATGAAAGTATAAAAAAGTTATAGTATAGTTATAGTGTAAATTTACTGTAAAGAAAATGTAATGTACTTTTTAATTTTTATATAAAATACCTATTTTACAAAATGCTTTTTAAATCCAAAATTGCTATAAAATTAAAGCCTCTTATGATTAGGGCTGCACGATAAATCGCATGTGATTGTGAGGCGCGCTTAGTCAGTAAAGCCGGTACTTTGATTAGTAGTAAAGCTCCATCACGTGTGTTCAGCTGGAGCGGCAATTAATACACAGAGCTGTAAATCACTGACAAGCTACGCAAAATCACACTCATAATCGCAGATGAATCGCATTTGATTATGAGTGTGATTTTGCGTAGCCTGTCAGTGATTTACGGCTCTGTGTATTAATTGCCGCTCCAGCTGAACACACGTGATGGAGCTTTACTACTAATCAAAGTAGTAAAATTTGTTAAATTAACAAATAACAGTGGTAAAATATCTTTTTAGGAGTTTTAGACCTTTCCAATGAGAAATAGTTTGTCATGATTAGATTAGGATTTAAAGGGTTACTCCTTGGTATGTTTCTGGATGCTGATCGTGTTAATTACATTGCTAACTATGGGAGGGCCAGAGAGCTGTCAGAATGCATCCAAAATATCTTAAATTGCCAAACAATGCTTTTATGGGTTTGGAACAACAAAATCACGCAAAATCACGGTCATAATCGAATGCGATTCATCTGCAATTTTGCATAGCTTGTCAGTGATTTATGGCTCTGTGTATTAATTGCCGCTCCAGCTGAACGCACCTGATGGAGATTTATTACTAATCACAGAACCGGCTTTACTGACTAAACGCGTCTGACAATCGCATGCAATTCATCGTGCAGCCCTACAGGATGGTGAAAGTTAAGGGGTTACATTCACTTACTTTCTCTATTTTACCCTTTAGGGTCATATACCCTCCTTTGGTATAGAGATCCTCCTCGCTTCCAGTCATCTCTGTAGAAGGAGGGCTAAGGGCTGTCTTCGCCTTACTTTCAACCTCCTGCGTTAGGATGCTAACAGAATGCTAACAGTTTTGTTAGAGTAGGATGCGATTTTAATTTTTTCCCCCTCCATCTCGAAAGAGGCCGCCTTAGATTTCGTACTATTCAGCACGCACTTGCAAGTGACGGGGGGGGGGATCTGGTATGGTGTTTTTCCTGCTGACATCCTAAAATAGAAAAACAATACCCATAAATGTTGTTGATTTAATGCACAATTTCTACAGTCTTTAGTTCATCTAAAAGCAAAAAAGTCCCTTTTGAAGCAGCTATTTTCAATCAAGCAAGTACAGTTTATATCCATTTAACCCTTGTGCACTGCCTTTTTACCCTTGCTCTTCCCACATTGCTCACATTTACTTCTTACATTCATCTACACACACACACACACACACACACACACACACACAAACACGTGCATAAATGGTACCTGATTGTATATTCAGAGGAAATTAATTTAAAAGATGATAAAACCAATCCTTTTGACAAGTTATTTGTGTTCTCTACTGTAATTAAAAGTAAAATTAATAAATTTGTAGAATTATATAGAACACATGTTTGAAACAAATTATATAATACATTTTTTTTAAACATTTTCAGGTTGGACTGTGCTCAGCATCATAGCAAAAAAAAAAAAAAAAAAAAAAAAAAACATCAACAATTTCAATATAATACATATATATAATCCTATATAATAGATTGTAATTTCTGCATCTGCAGTTTTGTCATAAATACAGTTTACACAATGTGATGCAGGAACAATTTCTCATCCACTGTAACGAGTTTTCTCTGAGTTTGCCCTACTTCACACTACTATTTTTGCTTGAGTCAAAGCACATTTCAATTTTAGCTAGAAAATGTTATCTTAATTTGAAATTTTCATTTTTAAATTATAACGTATTATTGAGGATGTGGCATTACATTAACATGCAGTCATGAACAGAAATTAATAAAAACACAATCAATAGCCCTTTTCACACATACAGTCTTTACTGGTAAATAACTGATAAATTACCGTTAAGAGATCATGTGTGAGCAGAATCTTTTCAAAAATACTGGTAAATCTGTTCAGTAAATTTTGTCTGGTAAAGTCATACTAATAATTTTATACCAATTTACCCAGATTGTTGTGTGAAAGGGGCTAATGACAGACTGCATTTAAATGTCATATTAAAGTGAAGACAGAGAAACATCATATAAAATGAAAAATGTGGCTGTGAAATTATAACTTCCAAACACCAATTCAATTGGTAGAAAAGTAAAAAGAGACTTACCTGACAAAATATGTCCTCTAGACTTGGAGAAATAGAATGCAGAAGAATGGAATGGAAGTGTTCAAATGCTTCTTACATAAAAAAAAAAACAAATGAGAAAAAAATGAATAGGTTAATATAGACAAATCTAGACACAATTGCAGTAATATACATTTTGCCTATATTCTAAATTAATATTAATAAACATGATTTGGTTAGTCACACACATTCATACATACATATATATATATATATATATATATTCTGCATCTACGAGCCAGTTTCACCGAACCTCTGAATCGTTTTGAACTATTTCGTTGAAAGAAATTACATAAAAGGACCCTTTCCTGGAAATTAATCGGACTCCAAACTTGTCTCTCGATTCCCAACGTCTCGGAATCGATTCTTTTTGGAATCGATTCCCAACCCTAAAACATACTGTCCTGACAGAAACGCTTCTCAGACGATCTCATGCGAAAATAATGCCGTTATACTGTCTCTTCATCTTAAAAATCGTTCATAATGTAATCTGAGGTAAAAAATTAAATAAATAAAACAAAAAAAATTCAGAATATATATTGTCCAAAAGCCATAACTTACTGTTACTTGTTCATATCTTAAAAGACATTCTAAAGATATGTGATGTAAAATTTACTTAAAAAAAAAAAAAAAAACCCGAACTGTCCTGACTTCTTAATGAAGCAGTTATGCAGTAAAACTGTTATTTGTTCGTAATATCTTTAAAATCATTCATACGCAATCTGAGGTAAAACCTAAAAGAAAACACTGTCCTGACAGAACGCTTATCTCAGACAATATCATGTCACAATTATGCCTTTATAGCTACTGTTTTTTGTTTGTTTATAATGTCTTTAAAAACCATTCAAAATGTAATTTGAGGTAAACACACTTAAGGTAAACACACTGTCCTGTCAAAAACTTTCGATTATTAATCACAATATGTCGTAGGCCATACTTGTTAGAAGGTTTTAGTTGTGAAATGCTAACATTTGAACACCAATATAATTTGTAAAAAAGCAAAAAAAAAATAACTTACCTCACAAAATACGTCTTCTAACTTCAGTTTAATCAAAATCACTGTAGTTGCAGATTAGACCGTGTTCAACTGCGGAAAAGTCCAATCAGAAGACGTCGTCAAGGTAGTGACGTCACGATAGTAAAATCAGCCTATGGAACTTGTTAGACGTGAAGCGGCGATGCATTTTAAAAGCATAGAGATACATCGCGTGAGTGACATTTTATTAAACAATAGGCTCCTTTGAGATGAGCAAATTCTGCGCAGAATCGATCACCAGTGATTGCCGCAAGATGCATGCCGGTTAGAAATGTGTCCGAGTTACGTCCGCCTTGCTCTGATATCATGCTGACGTGTGCCAAAAAATCGCGCAATGGCGAGGTGGCTGTGTCGGATTGCGCAGTCGAGCGCAGTAGCTCTCCACCGACTCGAAGAACTTATATTAGGCTCATCTGAGATGCGCCTCACCTCGCCTGAAATGTAGGCAAGAGTAGGCGGCTGCAGTGAGGGGAGGAGTGAAATAAGTGCAGTCAAGACGGACAGTTCTGACCTCTCGAAGTGGAACAGAGACCCACCAGATCTAAGGCGGATATCGCGTTATCACACTCACGTGCTGTGTTGCTGATAAACATGATATCATTTCAGCTCTGTTGTTTTTATATGAAAATAAATACGATGAACAAGACACTCAAAGTGCTTGCTATTTAATTTCATACGAAAGGCGTATTTATCAACCATTTTTACTTTAATACAATTGTGTATTTTAGATTTTTATAGAAATATGACAACAATCAGTGTGTCATCATCCAGGCGTTTCCCATCATGCTTTTGGTCAGCGCAGTCGGTGGAGAGCTACTGCGCTCGACTGCTCAATCCGACACAGCCGCCCTCGCCGTCGCGAGAGTTTTTTGGCACAGGTCAGCATGACATTAGAGAAAGGCAGACGTAACTCGGACACATTTCTTACTGGCATGCATCTTGCAGTGATCAGCGGTGATCGATTCTGCGCAGAATTTGCTCATCTCAAATGAGCCTATTGAGTATATACTGAATATACTGTATTCTACTTTGACCGACTGCACTGACCAAAAGCATGATGGGAAACGCCTGGATGACGACACAGCTTGAAGCTCATTGGTTCAGACAACTGTGATGTTGCTGTTCTTTTCTAAAATGTTTTATTTTTTAATCTAATATCATGTGGTTATGTGTTTAAATTATGCATGGATATTCCCAAACACTATACCTGTGCGATCTCTGCGTGAGATATGTGATTGTTGTCATATTTCTATAACAATCTAAAATACACGTTTGTATTAAAGTAAAAATGGATGATACATATGCCTTTCGTATGGAATTAAATAGCAAGCACTTTGAGTGTCTTGTTCATCATATTTATTTTCATATGAAAACAACGGAGCTGAAATGATATCATGTTTATCAGCAACACAGCATGTGAGTGTGATAACGCGATATCAGCCTCTGATCTAGTAGGTATCTGTTCTACTTGGAGAGGTCAGAACTGTCCCACTTGACTGCACTTATTTCACTTCTCCCCTCACTGCAGCCGCCTACTCTCGCCTACATTTCAGGCGAGGCAAGGCGAGGCGCATCTCAAACGAGCCAAATATTAATGTATTAGTTCATTAAATATTTATGATTGCATAACTAATAACCTGTCATTCCTATGGAAGGGGACAAAAGAAAAAAAGGACTGTTCCACAGGTGTATGTGCAATAATTGTTTATTGAAAAACATTGTTTAAACTTTTTTTTTCTAATCATTTGGATTTTATAAAATTATATTTAACATCATATAAAATTTCATTCAGTTATTACTTGTATTTATTAGAATAAAACATATATTAATAAAATCTATTATTATATATTATTTAATATTATTATATATATATTATTAATATTATTATGTTAAAAAGAGTCATTTGAACTAAAAAAAAATCCAATTTATTCTCTCCAATTAAATACTTCTGGAATAAAGGGAGAAAGAAGTACTGCTTAATATAATTTTGAAGTAATGTATGTGGCCCTTATTTGCTCTTGAGCATGTGATTAAATCTATCCAATGACACTGAAGGAACTTAGCTTGTTGTTTGTCAACCCCCAATAAAATTTCTAGAAGAAGGAGGAACTTAGCATAGCTAATAACGTGTAATTCCAGATTCAACCGGTACTTCATTTCGGCGCCTTGCTACTGCAGGTGAGCGTTTTGATGTTTCTGGGGTATTTTTTTTTTAATATTTCTATTTCTTCTCCACTGTGAAATTCGTCAAAATTATGGTAAATTAATTAAATGTATAATAAATTACAGCCGTGTGAGTAGTTTGTCATTTTTTTGCGAGTGTATAACTTGTTGCTGTTTAAACGAAAAAACGTAATGGCCAAGCCACTAATACTGATTGGTATAGTGAACTGAAATACCATTGTTCATTGAGGTATTTTGTCATTTAAAACCTGTATACTGCACATTTATTAATAAACTGAAACAATTTACATTTGTTAAGTTGTAAATTTTGTTTATTATCATTTAATTGTTGACCGTGTTAAGTTGTGACTCCAGATGTGAACAGTCGTCCGAAGATTCGTCATTTCCCAATGTCTGTTTAATACGTACATTACAATAAACTCTTAGCGCTACATGATGCTATTGTTAAGATTAAAAATAAGGAATTGCAGTACTTGTAATGGAAAAAAAAAAAAAAAAGTTTAAAAAAAAACGCCAACAAAGCCATACATAACACGTATAAGAAATTCATAACTCCTAACGCCAGTTACTCTCTGCACCGTCTGTTTACACTTCGTAAACGACTGTATTTACATATAAATGCCAGGGGGTGTATTACTGTCATGGTTACATTATTTACAACAATAATAGTTGTAAATACCGCGTTAAATACAATTATAATAAATAATTCGGTAACACTTTACGGTAAGGGTACATGAATTACCATGAATTCATGCATAAATTCATGCATTAACCATGCATTACTTCATGCATTAATAGGTCATGAATTATCAGGAACTAATATGAGTTCAAAGTCTTTCATTCATGACTTCATGGATGAACAACACCTTAATTAAGACATTAACTAAGATAGGTACATCATCATGATTAATGATTTATTACACATGATCATATTTTCTTTGTTCACAAAAAAATAAATAGGTAAATTGACAGACCCCAACATTGGCCAATCACAGCACATAGGACTTGAATTCTGTTGACATCCAAATTCAATAGTCATCATTAACTAAGCATTAGCTACTCATGACTTCATCATGTGTGTGGCCCCTCAACTAAAGTGGTGACCAGACACCAACATTGGCCAATCACAGCACACAGCACTTTAGAGACCGTCTCAGAAGGCATTTACGGTGCGTTTCCACTGGCACGTAGTGAGCGCGGCGAAGTGAGCGTTTTCAATTAATTCCTATGGAAGTTGAGCTTAAACGCTCTTGAGGTGCATTATGGGATTGAAAGCGGAGAAAGATTTTTTTACAGATTTTTTTCGTTTCAATTACAATATTTTACTCTAATTTTATGTTTTTTGTTTGGCAGATGTAACTGCCAGTTATTTGACCTTTTTTTTTTACAGGACTTTTTTCACTGTAAAACCCTTATTTTACAGATTTTTCCTAGATTATTACAATGAAAGCACTAAATGTTCTACAGAGATACACTGTGATTTTACAAATCATTACAATCAAAAACCCTTAATAAAGTGTCAAAGCATACTCAATATGCTATCGAAAATTAACAGCTTTATTTGGAACTTGGAAGACAAAATACAAAGTCTGTACAAATGCCATATAAAACTAAAATTAAAAATACTGTACTGATGAAGAACATAGACCAGTTTCATCAAAATGTTGAATTAAATACAGTATATTCAACTTAAAACCGAAGAAAAAACGATATATCTACACAATTGTCAAGATTGAGTCAAAAACTATTTTATATTTCAGATGTAAATTTACATCATCAATGAATTCTTCATAAACAGTTCTTCAGAGCCCCCAGGAGGAATTGCATTTCTGTCTTACCAGTTCGGGTTACTCTCATGATGAGGTCATAATTTTACCTTTGAGATGGGACAAAGGTAAACAATTTGTGCTGCCTGCTGAGAGCTTTTTATCTTGTATTTTCCACATATGTTTTATATTAATCCACAATATTCTACTGATTCCTGTGGGCTCCATATACTGTGGTGTCCAAACTTATTAGAACACTAGTATTTTCACCAGCTAAAAACATTTCCAAATATTAATTTTGCCATTAATTGTAATAATCCAGTGAGTCAGACAACAGCCAGTGCTCCACACAGAGATCTGATCTCATCATCATCCAGTCTGTCTCTGGAATGACATGAAGAAACAGAACAAACTGAGACAGACTAAATCCAGAAGAACTGTGGCATCGTCTCAAAGACACTTGAAGAAACTTACCTGCAAAGCTACCTGAAAAACTATGTGCAAGTTTACCTAGGGCAAAAGCTGCTTTAAATGCAAAGAATGGTCACACTACAGTAAAAGATAGAAATAACTGACTTAGGCCCCGATCATACAGAACGCATTTTTTTGCAGTGAGAGGTGCCTTTTTTAATTGTTTTCTATTGGCAGTGAGTGTTACGTACGCTGTTTATGCGCCCCGGGCACCTCGTGTTTTAACCGCTTGCTGTGCCTCGCGTTTTTGCCGGCTCTGAGCGCCTGAAGTTGAAAAAAAAAAAAAGCAACTCTGAGCAGAAAAGCACCTGACGTCATTGTGTTTTTTTCCCATTGTCCAATCGTATGAATGGAGAGGTGGGCCTTCCGTTGTGGTGAAGAAAGTTTACCGTTGCTTAGAAAGTCCGGAGACTGCAATGAAAAAATAATAAATAATACTGCTGTCACTTTAAGAACAAAATGCACAGATCCAGTATACTGACACGTAACCGGGTTTCCGCCTAAATGTTTATCTCGACTTCAAACGTTAGCGACTGTTTAAGTCAAGTGAATTTTGAGAGAACTGTCTGTATTTAAGTGAGGTCCGGCTTTCTGTGTCTATTGTTATTTACTCGTCTCATCACCACCATGTCCTGCTATTTATTCCTCATTCATGCACGCGTATTTATCAAAGTGTCAGCAATGTACATTTAAGCAGTACTGTGCTACAAGGATATATATTTCGATAGTCACTTCATATCATCGGCAATACATGGTCATATATCGCCCAGCCTAGCTAACAGTATTAGCTAATACTAACAAAACACAATAACACATAATGGTAAGACATGGTGAGATATGTAATCACAATCAGCATCTCACTTCATTAAACATTATATAAAACTAAAAGGTACTTACCTTTTGGAGTTTGCATGTCTGTTAGCCGCTGGTAGAAGAAGTCTGTGTCCATATTCACGTTTGTTTATTCTCAGTCGTTATTCCACAACCCAAACTCGCTTAAAATATAAATTAAACAGTCAGGCATAAAATAATCACGTAAAAGCCATTACTATAGGACGGACCGACGCAGACTGCAGCAGAAGCCGATCAACGGCACACACTGCAGCAGTGTATGTTCAAATTTGACCGGGAAAATGGCGCCCTCACTAGTCATTGGCCAGATTCCTGAGTGAGGGTCATATTAACCAATCACGCTCAAAGCAACACTGAGAGACAGCAAATAGCGCTGTAACTATGGGAAAAAACCTTGTATTTAATAAAAGATTACAAATGTGTCTATTTATTTTTATTATTAGGCTGTTACTTTAATTTTAAAATACATTTTAATTAAATACATTTTAATTAATTAAATAACACATATGCTTACAAACCAGGGTTAGGTGCATCTAATTTCCCTCTTATTTTAAGGTTAAATTAGGTTTAGGGCCAGACATACAGTTAGGTCAGTTAGTACTACGTTTTCAGACAAGTTCAATAAAATATGCTGATTCAGGAACAGGTCTTATTTGGTGTGTGTACATGTTTGGCTATACTTGTGCAGTTATATTAACATGACCAATAAGCACCCTTTTGTATTTGAACAAATAAAGGATATTTCCTTTAGAAGCACCAGTTGGGCATTGTCTGTATTTGGCATTTCAGTGTTACACAGCCTTTTGGTTAATCCTCTGTCCACCATAGCATTTATTTAAAAATATTGCCATAATTGCATGCAAGTAACAAAATTTGTCTAAAGACTTTTATTTAATAGTGTAGATATTACATGCAATTGACTGCAGTAGGACATTGTAGCATTTGTGATATGAGACAATGTAAACTGAAAATGCTGAACATCTCACAAACAGACAGTCCACTTTTTAGTTAATTAAAGACAATATATTGGTTGGCCCTATGAGCATTGTTTCATCATGAACATTGTTGTCCTTGCTGTCCGACTAATTCAACAATAATTGAGCAGTTTGATAATGCATGTATTGATATTCATTTCAACACTGTGTTTGCGGCAGAATGGTTAGTCCTGTCACCTCATATAGTTGCATGCACATTTGACAAATGGAGGATTCTAAATTGTGCATATTTGAATGTTTTCCACACACATTGCATGCTGGGATGCATTCAGGAACTTTTCTACATCTGCTTTTTCTATATTCAAATGTCTAGCAGGTTCCTCTCACATACTCCAAACAAATGCACATCCTGATCACTGTGTTTGTTGAAGTTTTCTTGGGAGTTTGAGCTTGTAAAAATGTGCTTTTGTCATCTTTATTCACAATTTCCTGGCAATTTGGATTGGTGTGTGGGAAAATTACAAAGAACAACAATAAATTGTTAGTATGGTTATAAACCTTTAATATAAAGAGCTATATTATTTAATTACAGATTATTTTTGTAATTTTACATCATTTGTATGTAATTTAAGAAAACTGAAAAAAATACTGTGTAAATAATACAGTAATTTTTTGCATAAAAATGAGAATTACTGTAATTTGTCATTAATGGAATAATACTTAAAACAACAGTAAAGTTGATAATTTACAGATTATTGTTTGTAATTTTACTAATTTTTTAATATAATTTGAAATAACTGAAAACTACTGTAAAAAATGTTTTTTACAGTATGAGTTTTTTTTCTGTAAAATTAGGGTTTTTTTTAGAGTGTATATTTTAGGCAAGTCGTAATGATTTAAGAAGGCAAAACTGATCAAACAGACTATGATCAGTCTTCCGCTAATCGGTCATTACTTTTAAAAAATAAAAAAAATATATTTAACAGGAAAAAAAATGCTTCAAATGTTTTTCTAAATTAACTAAAAATAAAAAACAAAAAGAAATATAATCACTTTGCCATTACATATAAAATGAACTATTTTAATAGCTGAAACAATAGTATAAGCTGTGTTGGGAAAAATGGGGGGAAAAGACAGACTCGGGTCGGACTCGGGCTGAGAATTTTATTTAGGTTAATTAATTTTTTGTGAACAAAGAAAACATCATGATCATGTGTAATAAATCATAAATCATGATGATGTACCCATCTTAGTTAATGTCTTAATTAAGGTGTTTTTCATCCATGAAGTCATGAATTAAAAAACTTTGAATTCATGTTAGTTCCTGATAATTCATGACCTATTAATGCATGAATTACTGCATAATTAATGCATGAATTTATGCATTAATTCATGGTAATTCATGTACCCTTACCGTAAAGTGTTACCATTTTAATGAGTGTGGCAGACTGTATTCCAATTGTGACACCCATATTACAGATAATACTTTGACCAAAAAATGTTTGTCTGTATGGCACCTCACAATCTTCTCTAACAATAGATCTGGAACCAATACCATAATCTGTTTTATGAGGTGCAGCAAGACCACAATGTACCTTATAAATATTTCAGGCTTTTTTTTCCAATAAATTGTGTGTTTTTTAAGAACGTTACCATAGTTTATTATCTAGCACTTTAATTGATTTCTTATACAGTTTTTTTTTCAGTAGTAAACCTAATTTGGTCAGCCAGTCCTGAACATTTTCCATAGCAGTAGTTAAGGCAATTCAGACCTCCTCCCAATTATTTACAAAGCTTAAAATGACTACATCATCTGCATATGTGTGAACATTTACATCTTTACATACTCAAGCCAAATCATTAATATAATAAAATCAGGATGTAAAGAAGTAACTTAGCTACCTTAAATATAATTGGAAGGATGCTAATTGGCCTGTAATTACTTTATAAACTGGGCTAACTGTGACCAACTTCCAAGATGATGGAATAACGGCTTGTCTAAATGAAAATGTATAATGTAATCTTTATTAGATTATAAAACATTTGTGCCAATCCCATAAGCATCTTTTGCTTAAGAGTTATTTTTAACACATCAAAAAATATTAGCTACTTTTAATTCAGTCACTTCCTCTATTTGAGAAACAGTTTGAGTAAATTGAATAGGTCTGTAAGAAATATTTTTAAGGTAAAGATTAAAATATCTGGAAAAAAAAAAAAAAAACATGACCCCATGGGGACAGAAGTGGTCAAAAGTGGACAAAAGAGACTGTGATAAGGAGACTCTTTGTGATCCGATCAACCAAAACACATTTTAAACCCAAGCCCAAATCCGCCAGTAGGGTATTTTTAACTCTTTCTGGGTTGCTTTTATGAACCTCAAGATTGCATCTCTCTGGTGTTATAACCCGATTCATCAGATGTTTCCTGTCTGTCCAACTTTCCACAATTCCACAATGATGACATAAAAGTAGCTCTTTCACATGTGGAAACTCATGTGGTTTTTAAGGGCTTGTTTGTGTCTGAAACTCTTTCCACAGTGACCACATGTAAACGGCTTTTCTCCAGTGTGAACTTTCATGTGCCTGTTAAGGGTTCCTTTTTGGTTGAAACTTTTTCCACATTGCTGGCAGGTGAAAGGCTTCTCTCCAGTGTGAATTCTTATGTGCTGTTCAAAACGTTGTTTACGATTAAACCTCTTTCCGCACTGAGGGCATGTGTAGGGTTGCTCTCCAGAGTGAATTCTCATGTGTTTTTTAAATTGTTGTTTTTGACGGAAACTCCTTCCACACTGAGGACATGTGTAGAGATTCTCTTTATGAGTTGCCATATGGACTTCAAGGTTTTCATGTTGATCAAAACTCTTTCCACACTGATCACACATGTAAGGCTGCTCTTCATTGTGAATTCTCATGTGTCTGTTAAAGCTTTCTTTTTGAGTGAAACTTATTCCACAACGCTGGCAGGTGAAAAGACTCTTATCAGTGTGAATTGTCATGTGGGAATTAAGGTTTCCTTTCCGATTGAAACTTCTTCCACACTGTTGGCATTTGTAAGGCTTCTTTCCAGTGTGAACTCTCATGTGGGCTCCAAGGTTTGCATGATGAGTAAAACTCTTTCCACACTGAGGACATGTGTATGTCTTCTCTCCAGTATGAATTCTAATGTGGCTTTCAAGAGTTGATTTTTGACTGAAACACTTTCCACACTGTTGGCAGGCATAAGGCTTCTCTCCTGTGTGAACTCTCATGTGCCTTTTAATACATGCTTTCCTAAAACGCTTTCCACACTGTTGGCAGGTGCAATAACTACTCCTTCCTGTCTTTTGATCCATTTTTCCTGAGGAAGTTATTTCAGTCTCTGAGGAACTAAACGATTTTTCTCCAGTTATAAAATCATGTTGATTCTTATATTGATTTTTCTCTTCCTTTTCATTCAGTTCTTGACTCTCCTCTTTCAGCACCATCAGGTCTACGGTGGAAAAAAGAAAACACAAAGCAACAGATGTCAAAACATTCAAACATTCAGCATCAAATCCAACATACAACTAGATCCTATACACACTAAGCAACTGAAAGAGGCATTACATGCAATCTGAGAACGACTTCTCAGTTTCACTAACATACTTTCTTTAGGACATCTGTCTATCAAGCTTGCATTTAAACAGTCTTTTTAAAACTGTTATGTTCTTGTGTTGTGTTAATGTCTTTTGTTTTTTCCCCAAATCTCCCTTATTTTTTTTTACTTTCACTTTCCTAGTTACATCCCATTGGTCCACTCCGGACACCTGATCCCTGTGTTCCTGTGACGTCATTGCCCAATCCTCTGGGGTGCGTTTCTCAAAAGCATTGTTAGCTAACCACAGTTGTTAGTTCCACTGAACTCTATTGGTAACGACAGAATGTATGACCATAGTTGCTTTTGGGAAACACACCTCTGATCGGTGCCCCCGTGGCATAAAAGTGGAGAGCAGACACCACTCGCGAGGCCCTGGACCAGTGGTCTCCAACACTTTGCCCATGGGCATCTGGTAGCCGCATGGAGTTTACGATTCACTTGCCAAGCACGTTCTATAAATATCACGTTCGAGCTTGGCAATAAAACCAGCTCTATCGAGACTACAATAAACTTTATTTCGAGAACAATGATAAGTTTTGATCATTTTACTCTACATGGATTAATCAATTAAAGCAATTAAATTACCACACATCCTTGGTGTTTGTCTAAAAAAAAACAAAAAGTAATTCCGCTGGTAATTTTAACACAGGTGGTGGGAGAAAAACCTGGGTTCGGACGGCAATAAGATCACAGACTAACCCCTGTAAATGTTAAAATAGCTTACCATTGAGCCAGCTCAGAGCTGCTGAGAGGAAATAACAAGTGACAGAAGACCCAGCTAAACTGAGCAAGTTTTATTCTCTCCTGTTCTCTTTCTCCTCTGGAGGTTTTGTTGCAAAGATCTCTTAACACCAAAACAAAATCAACAACACCCAGAAAATATTCACAATGTTCCCCTCTCTACATTGTCCCCCTCCACCTCTGCTGATGTTGTTACAGTTGTTTGACAAATGCAGTGGCAATTGTAAAGTTATGATGCTGCTGAAAACTGCTGGTTTACACAATCATGCTTCACCTAGACTGATTCCATTCCTCACAGAGAGTGAGATCTCCAAAATTCTCCATGTCAGCCATTACACAACCTGTCCCTTAGACCCAATACCCTCCCACCTCCAACCTACAACAGAGATATCATCTGCTTAGGTTTAAGTTTTACAGGCATTAATGGCAGCATTGCCTCTTAGCATTCTGAATGGTTAGTTCTTTAGACAATTGCATTTGTTGTAAGGGAACCTTTTTCCACTGGACTTCTCATTATACAGCAAGAGGGGGGTAATTCTATTGCCAATATTTGGCAATTAATGTTCAAAGTTCAGTCAAAGTTCTGTATTTGTGTTGTCCTTGTTTTTTTTTACTGTAAAGTACTGTATTCACTTCAGGAGACCCATTTAAATGATCAAGAATATTATAAACTCTTAAAAGACAGAGGGGTTTAGTCAAGTTTTTTCTCATCCTTTAATGAGTAAAGGAGTGGCCATTTTAATTAAAAAAAACTTAGTTGTTTGTCAATCTATAGATGGTACTAAAGATGCATGGCAGCATTATTTAATCATGAAGGGGATTTTGCAAGTGAAAGAAGTTGCTTTAATAAATGTGTAAATGGTAAATGGTCTTGTAAATGCTTTCTGTGAAGTAAAGATTGATAGTCAGGGGCAGAGTAATATCATTCATTTAAGCAATTATTCAACTACTTGCATGTCTATATTAACTTAATTGCTTAAACATAAACTCAATGGACCTTAATATATAGTATATTTCATGTCCAAGTGCACATTAGCTTGCTGCAAAATGCATTTGCATTGAAGATTTAAATGAGACAGGAGCACAGACAGGAGTACAGAAACACCTGGCAAAGGACAAAATAATTCAGCTTTGAGAATGAAAACCAACCTGTTTGTTCCTCAGTATGTTCCTCTTTGACTCTGAATGCTTCTTCAATCTTAACGTCTTCACTCTCCTCTTTAATACATGCCATCTTTATAATATTGTGTCACGTGGATCTCAGTTGCTTCACCAGGAGTGCTTCTGTTTGTTTGTCTTTGTCCTGTTCAAGAGAATATATTTGTATGTACATTTATATTTATTTACTGATCTGTAGGGTTTTTTTTATTTATTTAGATTACACTTTAATGAAAACATTTGCAGTTGGTTTGTAAAAGTTATCATTACAGATGTTTGCGTTTGTTGTTCTCGTTGCATTTACACTTCTGACCAGCAGATGTCATCAGCGTGCAGCGATTCAAAACTGAATCATTTTGTGAATCAGTTCATTCAGTTGACTCGGAGTTAAATAAAGTTCAGTTTCTACTCGCCAGTGACTGAATTGTGTTCATGATAAACGAATTCACGATATAGAGAGCCAAATGAGACATCGTTTCTGTTACTCGTGTGCCCTTAACTTAGTTTTTCATTCAGTAATGATTTATTTCACAATTTCACATAAAGTTCTATAAACGAGTTGTGTTGATTTAAACACTTTAAATGTTTTAAAATACACACCTTTCTTCAGCTGAATCACAGACCCAGAAGCGCGGCACAGCTTTATGACGTCATATCTCCAGACCAAAATAAAAGTCCAGTTCGCTAAAGCATCAATGCAGAGCCATCAAACCCCCAAAGCTATCAGTACCGTTGAGCTGTACATGTAGTCTTATATCTAAATGTAAGCAACTGTGCCTTCAGTTCATGATAAATTAGAGAGCATTTGTGATATTCTTAATAATGCATAAACTCCAGTAGCTATCTTGGTCTTAAAGTTACAGGATTGAGAAGAACTAATAAATATTACAAATTAATAAACCTATTTGTAGATCAAAATTAAATTTGTGTTTGTAGAGAGACTTAACTATTTAGTTTATTAACTGAAAATAAAATCTTACGTCAGTGTTTTTATCCTATTCCATCTCAGTTTCTCCCCAGAACATAAACACAATAAATACATTTTCAGCTTTATTTGGTTAAAGTGGATTTCATTAACAGTCCATAACTTTAAAGAATTACATTGACTGTGAGTTTAAAGTTGATTTTGACTGTCTAAATGTAAATCAAAAACGTGATTTACATTTCCCCAGATTATCTTTATTAAAATTGGCATATATAATATGAGCCAAAATGTGATTATAATATACAGAAGTTACCTATAAAGCTGCTAGATTTCAATTATTGGAAATTAATTTATAAACATAATTTCCTCCCCATATCTGCACTATATGCATAGCAGATACACACTGAAAATAATAAAATCTGTTGTCTATAAGGACTGAATGGAAAGGTGGTCTGTGTTTGATCTTGTTGAGTTCAGTGGTAATGTTCTTTTATATGAGCAGTTTCATATTAATTACAATTTTTGTGTAATAAAGGAATATGTTTCACTGATTACGACATTTTCAGTTTCTTTAACTGGCACAAACTATGACAACATATTCCATTGTTACTCCTCATTTTCTCTTATTAAGAGTGAACCATTCAGTTAATAAATATTCAATTTTTTAGAAACTCAAACTTTGGAAGTACATCCACCAGAAAAAGATGTATATATATTAGTGTTATATCATTTCAGTGAAGTTAAAAGTTTTCGAAAAAAAAAAAAAAATACCTGCAATATCCAGTTATGCTGTAGTAAACTCAGAAGTGAAGATCACAGTGAATCTTCAGCAGATTGTTGATTGAGATGTACTGTGTGGTGCTGCAGTCATCAAGACTGACTAAAGCAGTGAATCACTGTAGTTTTATACAGATTTCAGGGTCGTCATATAAAGGATGCAAAGAATATAAGGATGCAGTTACAGGAACTTTACCAGATTTCCAGCAACTCTAATCCAATCAGCATAACTATAACACTCATTATCACAGTGATCAGGGAAAGTCTCACCTTCAGCCACTGCATTCACATTTAACGCAGGTATTGATTAGCAGGAACAAAGACACCAATTAAAGAAAATGAGGCAGAAGCATCAACAACCAATAAAGACAAAAGGTGACACTTATAATGATTTCACATTTGTATTTACAAACTCCTAAAGCAAAATATATTCATTTTAAATTTTAAATGGCATTTATTAAATTAAGGCTACAATTTAGTTTTGACCAAAACAATTGTCTTCTGCCGTAATTATAGACAGTTTTTAGACACGTCTGTTTTAAATAACTATCAGCCTATTTATGTGGTTCCTTTAATCTTCAAGGTACTAGAAAATGTTGTGTTGGGCCATTTACAGTTTTTTCCAAATACAAACCATATTTCTGAACAGTTTCAGCCAGGTTTTTTATGTCTGTTCATAGCACTGAGTCCACTTTGCTGACAGTGATAAATGATATTTTAGTTGCTATTGATGCAGGGGGCTCTGTAATTTTATTGTATTTTTTTAAATTTTGATGTTGATCACTCGTTGCTCCTATGCAGATTAGAGTCCTATGTGAGGTTTAAAGGTTCAGTCTTTCAATCCTATTTTTCTGTCAGGATTGGCAATTGTATCTCTTCTGCTGCTCATCTTGAATCTGGTCTTCTCCAGGGTTTTATTTTGGCACCTTTGCCAACCCTTTGGGTTTGACTGTGAGAAGGCATGGTGTATCTCTCTATCTTTATGTGGATGATACCCAGAACTATCTGCCTAAAAAAAAAATGACCCTGCTACAAAATCTTTATTTGCATGTCTGAGACTGAGGTTATAGTTTTTGCCCCATCTGACAATTTGAAGTTTAATGTCTCTACTCATTACAATACAATATATTTTTATTTTATTTTATTTATTATTTTAAAATACAAATTGTGCCAAGGAATGATTCTCAGTTTGTTTTTAAGAAAAACATTAGTTTTTTTCCATGAGAAATAAATCTTAACTTCAGTTTTTCTTACAAACAAACTGAGAGTCATTCCTTGGCACAATTTATAAAGTAAAATAAAATATTGTATTGTATTGTTTTTTTACACACACACATAATATATATATATATATATATATATATATATATATATATATATTTTTTTTTTTTTTTTTTTTTTTTTTTTTTTTCTTTCAACATTAAATCAAGTGTGTCCAAACTCTTTACTGGTAGTGTACAACACTGATATATTACGTTTAATAAATAAAGAGAAAGTGATTTTTAAATTAAGGAGAAAGTGAACTATACATTTATTGTATATTATGTTGTTTAATGAAAAAAATGACGTGTTCTATATGCCAGGTTAGACTTGAATTGTAATTTATACCTGTATTGCAGTTTATATGGTTTAATAAAAAAAGGTATAGGTACATATTATTTTAATGAATTAAATGTTTTAAATTATAATTAAGTTTTTGCTGTATTCTTTTTGCACCCTGCAGTGACTAATTTACTAACTTTTATGAACAATATAACACCTCCAGGACCGATCTTGGAGACCTCTGATTTAAGGTCTCCAAGATCGCTTCCATTGTCACTTGTCATGTCATGTCATACATTTCTATTCCATATGCCAGATTTGTTTATGTTTAGCTTCTGTTGTATTTTCACGTCTACTTTGATTTCATTGATTAAGCCTTAGTTCAGTAATACTTTATTTTCTCCTGCCTCCTTTACTTTACAATGTTTTCATTTCACCATCATTTACGTGGCCCCTTGCTGGAGTTTTTTTTTTTTTTTTTCACATTCAGTATCACAGTGTTCACACCCCTTATTTTTAGGTTTATTACATCAGCAAACACACACAAACACCATTATCATTATGGGGACATTCCAAAGACATAATGGTTTTCATACTGTACTAACTTTCTTTCTGTATTTTAAAATTAAAAGGAAAAAACATAATTCTGTAAAATTTGAGTTTTTGTCTCTAAAGGGGACCAAACAATGTCCCCACGAGGTCAAAATTTCATTGTATTACTATAATTGTGGGGACATTTGGTCCCTTTAATATAGGGAATACTAGTACACACACAAAACAATGATTATCTGATACCCTGAGGTTATTTGTTTTCCAGTGCAACACCTTTTTTGACATTCTACAAAATATATTTCTGTACTTGTGATTACAGGTGACAACTGCATCAGAGAAAGAGTTTTCTTTCCCCCCCCTACACTGCAGGGACGACTCTGCAAACATATGCAAAAGACTTGCAGCAGTTTGTTGCATCCTGTCCCAAGCTGCAAAAAAAAATTGAACATCTCAAAAAAGAACACAAGTTGTTGCCTGTGAAAAATAAGTTTAGGCATTGAGTTTTCTGTTTTTTGAGTAATTAATTTATTTCCGTGTTTTTTGCCTCTGTTTAATTGTTCATTGTTTTTTTTCTTACAGTTTGTACAGTGTTACTGTTATTTCCAAATTGCTATTGTTTATTGTTCTGTTGACTAAAATAAATTTGCTTCAGTTCTGCTTAATTGTGTTACTTTGCTTTTACAAGTACTAGAACTTTGTGAAACAGAGCTAATGCTAAAGCTTGGTTTATCTGTACCAGCATACTAGTTTAATATTGTATTTACCCTGTAACTACACAGAACAAGGGGGTAACAAGCACCACTTACAATGTAACAACACAAATCAAGACTATATTCACTGACATACAAATGCCTTTTCATTTATTATTTCTATACTCTGAGAACAGCTGAAAAGGTAAGGTTTGATAAGGTACGTACTAGCCTACATGGTACGTTCTAAATAAAATCATAGCAGAAACTAATTTTCTTTTTAAAAAAAAACAAAAAAAACATTGCCAATATGTATAATGTAATTCCTATGTATTATTACAAAAAGGTAGCCATTTTTTCCTCCAAACGTAAAGATTGTGTAGCATAGCAGGGCTTATATACCCTATAATATTAGAATGAGTGTTTCTATAGTTTCAAAATAGTAATTATGAATATTTTTTTAATTATCCAGGTTTCGCTTCAATAGACATTAAATAATCCTTTGGGTCTGTATGGATTATTGTTGTTATTGCTGTACGTGCTGTTTGATCCTTCAACTTTTAGTAACCCATGAACTTGCATTCTAGAGGAGCTATTTTTTCTACTTTTTTTTTTTTTTTTTTTTTTGCTTGTGTTCATGAGGGGGAGAAAAGAAAGAAAAGGAACTCGTAGCCTATGCATCTCCTATAGCAACTGCTATTAATCTGTTTTGAAATACGAGGAGGACGGAGCCCATGAATAAATAGTATTGCAAATGTATTTTGAAATAGGTTGTTTTTGAAATAAAGGTTTCAGAGTCAAGGATATCAGATTGTGTGTATATGTATTGTACCTACCCTGTAACTTCGTTGAACAAGAGGGTAATAATCACCACTTTAATTTACAACCCGCAGATGTCACTCTTACCCTGTAACTACATGGAACAAGAGTATATTTCCCCAGTAATTTTAAAAAGCTTACGTATAGATACACCAAACGTACGATTTAATAGAATAGGTACCTGTTAAGTTTTTTAAATTAATCCATTATAAATTATTTGTAGGATATCTGTTTGCTACCCCCTTATTACCCAAACGTAACCTATTGTTCCCTTATACTTACACGTAGGTACAATACAAATACGAAACATTCACCGTAACTTTAGTTTACTTACGCAGTTCTTTGCAGGTTGTATATCTGGTTGTTACTCTCTATTACCAAAACGTAACATATTGTTCTCTTATACCTACATGTACGTTCTTTAATAGGTACACTATAATTACAGAAACGTACACCGTAAATTCAGTTTACTTACGTAGTTCTTTGTGGGTTGTAATCTAAAGCGTTACCAAAATTTTTTTTGTGTCTTCCTTGTGTTGATAATACAGTAAGAGATTCTACAAGTTAGAGATCCCACCAATCTTTCTTATGTGATGTACTCATAACCACACATTAATTGACACGTGATCCAAGAATCATAACGTCATCTGTGACATGAAAACCCATCATTACCCTATTTCACCTCCCTAGTTTGGCGAAAGCGAAATTCACTACAGGAGTGAGATCACTTTCTGTTCTCACATTATGTAAATACTGATTTTGTATTATGTGAACACATATTTGCAGTGACAACAGATGAAAAACATGTTTAAAATGACTGTAGTCTTTATGAAATGTGAATGACTTTGCGAAATGGGACAAAGACTCCAGTTTCAGGACTGTCCCACACTGAGATCAGCTGAGGTGTGATTCACTGTGAGAGAAATAATTACTGCATCAATGAACTACTATAATCTGACTACTGTAGTGTAAACTCTGACATCCCTTTACTTTACTATGGTATTCCTGTAAACATTACTATCTGACCACAGTAAATGCTCACAAGGCTCATCTTACATTATATTCATAAGAATTATGGCGAGTGATTTCAGAAAAAGAAAAACCTTTATTATTTTGTGGAATTTGTTGTAAATATCCAAGAAAAATAATGTATTTGTGAGAAAATATGCTACAAGAGTGTGACTCTCATTGTATGAATTCACATGTTGATTATCAGATGTGCAAATTGTGTCCATGACTTCACATAGTTTGATTGTGGTGTGTGAATGTGTTTTGAATCAGATTGACTGCAGTAAAACTGAGAGTGAATGAGTTTGTTGATTTGTGATTGACAGAACAGGATTTGTGCTCCTGCAGTGAAGAGTTTGACAAGATGAAACTCTTGTGTTTGTGAGACACAAATAAATCTACACTTTGCAAATCTGAAAAGATTTTTCTCAGTGATTCAAATGTCCTGATCGACGTGTGTGAATAAAAACTCTACAAATACAAATTAACTTCACAAATCAAACAGAGGAAAACATGCTGCATTTTCAAATACATTTCAAATCGATTTATTTCGTGAATGAACAGAGTTTGAGTCGCTTATAACATGCATTTAAAAACACAACACACATCAACCATCTTCACACAGTTGAACACGAAAGTGTTTTTATTAACAAAACATTAATTTTACTTTGTGTTAATTTTATTACTTAAAGAAATCATTGTACTGTAAATAGAAGATCAGTATATAATAATAATAAATACTGACTTTATTTTACAGTGCAACAGGATTATTGTAATAATAACAATGTAATATAATTTAAAAGTTATCCTTTAAAAAATTAAATATACATAGTTAATATATTGGTTATTATTAAATACTTCTTTATTTTACGGTGTCATAATAAAATAAAATTATTTTTGTCATTATTATTATTATTGTTGTTATAATTATTATTATTATTATTATTATTATTATTATTATTATTATTATTATTATATAAACCATATCTCCACATTTGTAATTATAAGCATTTATAAATCTGTTGAAAAAGTTTAAAATAATTTTAAAATATTAATTTTACTGTTTTAATTTTATCACTTAAGCAAATCATTGTACTGTAAACAGAAAGTCAGTAGACAATAATAATAATAATAATAATAATAATAATAATAATATTAACACTGATATTATTTTACAGTGCAACAGGATTATTGTTAAAGTAACTGTTATCATTTAATTAATAAAATATAATTAATATTTTTTTTATTTAATATTTTATTTATCTTTTTATTTTACAGTATGATAGGATTACTGCAATCATAACATTTCTTTATTGTTATAATAAAACAAAATAAAATAATTATTTTGGTTATTATTATTATTATTATTATTATTATTATTACATACTGACATTTAATTTTACAGTGCAATATGATTATTGTAATAGTATTTAAAAATAAAATAAAATTCATATTTGTAGGTATTATTGTCATTTAAATGATAACAAATATTATAAGAAATATAGAAATATGTTATGATTGCAAGTCATAACAAAAATATCAACAATATAATAAATTAATTATAACTTTATTATTTAAATTACAACTATTTAAAAAAATCTATCAAAATTATTATTGCAATAATATAATTATAGTATTTTAATTTTACAGTGTGATAGGATTACTGCAATCATAACATGTATTTGTTGTTATAATAAAACAATTAAATTAAATTATTATTATTAGAGTATAATACTGACATTTTATTTACAGTTATTTTGGCTATTATTACAATTTAAATTATAACAAATATAAGATATGTTATAATTTAAATAATCATAATAACAAAAATGTCAGTTAAAAATATATTTATTAGATTTTCTTATTTGAATGACAAAAATGTAACAAATCAGTAAAAAATCTTCTTATTGCAATATTGAATATTTTTTAATAAGTCAGCTTTTATTAATCATAAACAAAATATTAATTTTATTTCATTAATAAAAGATAACATAAATTATGTTGTAATCGTACATCAATATCAATTATCAAATTGATAATTGTATCAAATATCAAATATCAAATATCAATATCAAAAATCCGGCAGGGATTGAAGGTGGAGGCAGTGAATAAGCAGCACTCTCTCCACCCTCAATACCACGACTGAGGTGAGTCCCTTGAGTAAGGCACTGATCCCCCAACTGCTCCCCGGGCGCCGCAGCGATAGCAATATGGCTGTCCACTGCTGTGTGTGTTCACGGTGTGTGTGTGCGTGTTTATTCACTACTCACTACTGTGTGTGTGCACTTGGATGGGTTAAATGCAGAGCACAAATTCTGAGTATGGGTCACCATACTTGGCCTCACATCACGTCCTTTCCTCATTTTCTTATATTAAGGAAATATAAAGGAATAAAATTAAATGCTATAATAAGAAAATGTTAAATATGATGGATGTTTTTTATTTATTATTATTGTTGTTGTTAATTTTATTTTATTATCAAAAGATAACAAATTATGTTGGAACTGCAATATGTACATTAATATCAACTATTATTATAATTATTATTCATTGTAATTGTTATAATATTAAGCAAAAATACAAATAAATATATTTAGCATTATTATTATTATTATTATTATTATATTTTATTATTAAAAGATAACAAATTATTTTGTAATTGCAATATGTACATCAACATCAATTATTATTATTATCATTTTTATTATTGTTATTATTATTGCAATTTATAGATACACTATATAAAATATTATTTCTACTTTATTGTAAATATACCAATTACGCAAATTACTAAAAAAAATCTTAAATTACTGTTACATATTGCACTAAAATAAAAATTTCAATATTTAAATAATTATAATAATAATAACAACAAAAATAATAACTAAACATTTTTTTTTATTTTGATCAATTTAACAAATGAGAAAAAATACAATTGCAATAATCCAACTGTTCTGTAAAATAAAAAGGGAGTATTTAATAATGTAATAATAATATCTAAAATAGTATTGTAAAATTGTTTTTTCTTTAATATAACAATTAGAACAAATCAACAACAACAACAACAACAATAATAATAATAATAAGAGCTTTGCTAAATACTATTTAAATGATAACAAATCCATAAAATTTTTAGTTGTAAGTAAAAAAAAATCTGTATTTAAATTCTCATTATTATTATTTTTATTATTAATGAATACTGAGTTTTTACTTCATATTACAATATTATTATTGCAATTACAACAGCTTTATTTTATCATCATCTTATATAAAAAAATATTTTGGCTTTTACTGATTAAAAAAAGAAGATATCTATTGACTTTTCGTTAAAGAAAATATTGAAGTAATATTACTGCATTAAGTTTTGTTTTTGTAATTTGAATAATTGAATTATAATTAATATTATTGATAATTTTGTTATGATTATTGCTTTTTTATTATTATTTTATTACTTTTTTATTATAATATTTATTATAATTTACATTATAAAAATAGACAAAATAATTTTATTTTATTATTAAAATGCTGACTTTTTACGATAGATGATTATTGTAATATTCATTTTTTTTTTACTTACATAAAATTTAATTTATTATTGTTATTATTATTAATAAATGCATTTTTACATACATGCATGCATATGATTTATTTAAGAGCACAGGAGTATTATTATAATCATAACATTTAGATTTATTGATGTTATAATTGCAATAACTGAATTTGAAATAATTAAAATCAATAAAAAGTGTTGATACAAATTTGTCAGCTGAAGTAATGTTTGCATTATATCCATAATATAATACTTGTTCATATCAATTCAATATACAAAAAGTAAATAAAAACAGTAAATAAAAAATCTGATTTTTGACTATGAATGTACTGTGATTAAAACATGAAACTCAGGACATATTTTAAAATATATTCTGACAATTTCTTTCACTTATTAAAATAGATCTTATAATCATTTATTACAGCTTTACTGTAGTTACAATAATATATTTTATTAAATGCTGTGATTAATGTCATATTTTATAATGTCAGAAACTCATTTCAGTCTTGTGAAGAATCGATTATATTCATGATACAAACATTCATTAAAATCTCAAGTTGATTTTTCATTGTGTTTTATTATTTCTGTACAAAAAATATAGAAATTAATTACATGATCTTCATCAATCATGATTGTGACATTTTTACACTTCTATATGGTGATTTCTGACACATTTATTCTGTTATTTGAGTGACAGAAGTTGAGCTGCAGTATTAATGTCATGAAGAGACTCAATAACATCTCACTGTTACTGATTCATCATCAGCTCAAAGCATTATGGGTAAAATCTCTCATCAGTCTATTTTGATTCAACACAGTTTCACTGATGATTTATAATAAACATAAAACCCAGGATAGAGCGTCTGAGTGAATGTGGTCTGTTCTGTGTGGATGAGACTCATTGTGTCAGAGACGCTGTAGAAGGACAGAGTTCCTGCACTCACATCCACATACACTCCTATTCTATAGATATTATCAACATCATCATCATCATCATCAGACACTCCTACTCTACAACTGATGATGGGCTTCACATGGAGATCAGTCTCTATGTTATTGTGGCAGAATGAGTATCTTTTAGGAGAGCAGATCAAACTCCAGGAATGATCATTAGATCCAAACCAACACTCAAAACCCCGTCCCTTCCTGCTGATGCTCTTATATGACACTGATATCTCCACATTATCTCCACTCCACTCAATCTCCCAGTAACAGCGTCCACACACACTCTCTCTGCACAACACCTGAGGATTTAACACATGATCAAATCTGTCTGGATGATCAGGATACGACTGATTCTCTCTCACATGTGTCACCTTTCTGTTCTCCTCAGACAGAATGAGTTTAGTGTTTGCTGTGTTTGGATCCAGTGTGAGAAAACAGGCATCTGAACACAAGAACAGACACATTTATAACACAACAACAATCACTACAGCTGTGTGTGTGTGTGTGTGTGCGTGTGTGTGTGTGTGTGTGTGTGTGTGTGTGTGCTTGTTTGTTTGTTTGTTTGTTTGTCGGGATAGAAGGACAGATTTCAAGACATTTCAAAGAGCAATGAGGACCCTCTGGTATAGGAGGACAGTTGACTGTCCTCATAAAATTAACCTTATAAAACCTTTTCTCAGCATGTTTTAATACCCAAAAAGTGGTTTTCTAAAAAGTCTTTGTATACCAAAAACCTGACATATGTTGTATATTTGTGTGTCCGCCACTGCCCCCTATCTATTGTCGTGGTCCCTGCATGCAGCGTCATACAGGCGCGGGAAATTATACGCAACGCGCGAAATTAGACGCTAATTTAACAGTGCGCATGCTCACATTAGCATTAATCATTTTGATTGGCTGGATGGGAGAGAGCTTCATGTACGCTGTGGAGAACAGGTAAGAAATCAATTACAAAACGTTTTAATAGGTTCGAAGTTATGGTATTTAGCAGATGCTTTTGTCCAAAGTGACATACAAATAACAATACAAAGTTGAACTTAGCAGTAAAACGGGTCATTCCACGAAATCAGGGCCTTTTTAATTTTAGCAAATTAAAAAAAAATAAAAAGTTTAATCGATTTGTTTTAAATATTGTAACGAATTTTTTTTTTTTTTACTTTATCTACCTTTATTTTTTTTTCATGCCTGTTACAGGCACATGGATCATTATACAATAGTTTCAATTAGAACTATGTTATAGTTTTCACACATATGAGCAGTATTTTAGTCCCTCTTTTCACTGGGATTGTTTCAAATTTTGGATTTTTTTTTCTATCTTACATTTGTTATTCGAATGACCAAGAACATGCAAATTTTGGAGGGTGATCACATATCAATTAGGCAAATATATATATATTTTTTACAAGAGAGATATTAAAAGAAGAGCTTTGTCAAAAATACAGTATAGGGGAAAAAAAATAAATAAAAAAAAATATATATATATGTATATATATATATGTATATATATATATATATATATATATATATATATATATATATATATATATATATATATATATATATATATATATATGCATTATGTTGCATTATATTGTTTTGCTCTCTTATAGTTGTATTACATTTCTAAGATATCTAAAGCCCGGTTTCACAGACATGGTTTAGACTACATCAGGGTAGGTCTTAGTTCAATTAGGACATCTAAGTAGCTTTTATAAATGTGTCTTAGAAAAATACATTACTGGTGTGCATCTTGAGACAAAACAATGACACTGACATATTTTAAGATCTGTCAGTGCAAGTTGCTTTCAGTAAAAACAGCTCAGACATGCATTTTAGTCTGGGACTAGCTTAAGTCTTGTCTTTGAAACCGGGAGCTAATGTTTTAGGGTATTGAAATTAGAACCTTGTGTCCATCTGTTTGTCTGTGTATGTCCCCTCACAGAACTTAAAATATACTGGTATACTAACAGCAGGGAAATGTTATGTTAATATCCATGCTATTACTGAGATGAAAAGTAGTGAATATGTGTTGTTGTTTACATTTTTTTAATTTTCTTAGCAAATTCTGTCATACCACGGAGAACTACTCTCCTTCAGGATGCCATTAATCACATTCTTGCAGGAAGAGACAAGAATTCAATGTTAGAAGTTAAATATATTAATCCAGTTAAAGGTGAGTGACTTTGACACACTGCAGGCTAGACTGAGGGCTCACACGTCACCGGTTATTGAATGGATATTATGACCAGTGAATTTCAGTCCATGACTATTGATTGTACAAACATCAATATAAATGAAAGTTGTTAATAGTATTTTTATAATATTTTAGTTAATAGTGGGTCTCTCTGTTGTTGTTATTCTAAAAAAAAGCACAAGGTTGCATAGCAGCGATTTATAGGAATAATTGATTATGATTATTTGTGAGGCTGAGTTGTATCCAGTAATAAAAAAAAATCTAATAAGGTTGTGTCTGCAGGTCATGGTATCTTCACTTTAGCTGCTTTCAATCAAGGAGAGTTTGTGGTGGAGTATAGAGGAGAGCTCATTGATGCAGCTGAAGCTGAACACAGACGTAAACTGTACCACGATGCATGTTCGGTCTTCATGTTTGACTTCATATGGAAGCGGAAAACATGGTGGTAGGTTCAGAATGACTAATATGTTTAGATTTCTACAGTGATGAGCTAGAATTTCTGAAGTAAAGATCTCATGTTGCTCTTTAACTTATTAACTATGCATCAAACAACTGTACTTGTATTGGATGTTGGCATTAGTGTAGTTGCTTACAAATTAAAGTACAATTCAAAAGCGTGTCACTATAAACGTCTGTTTAGTGCATGATGTTTGTAAATTTGCAGTATTGATGGAGCACTTGAAGATGGGTCATTTGGGCGACTGGTAAACGATGACCATAAGGCACCAAATTGCAGAATGAAGTTGATCGAAGCAGATGGGAAGCCACATCTCTGCCTTTTTGCACTGAAGGAAATTACGGCAGGAACTGAAATCACTTATGACTATGGTGGGAAAGAATGGCCCTGGCGTAAAGAGGTGGGTAATTTTGATTTTTATTTTTTTTTCTATGAATTGGTGTCAAGGTTTAAAGCCTAAACATCTAGACATCTTGATAACAATGAAATCATCTCTGTCTTAAAAGCTACTGTGTGTTAAGATGTGCGAGTTTCATGATGCCTCAGAGATTAAACAATACCTGTCGCTTGTTAGTGCCAACAATTATAACCAAAAAACAGAAGTCACTTCTTGGTGGTATTCAATCCGGTTTTCAGTGAATCTTGTCAGGTTAATCTTGAACTTCATGACTCTCCCAGCTGATGCCAGCAGGCTTATCTGTATGTTTTGTAGATTCCCCCAACAGTTACAAGCACTGCTGCCCAAGAGTCTATTAAAGACTGTTTCCAAGACCAAACCATGTCATCCACAGTCTCTATTGAAGGTCAGTGACTGTTTGAATTAATGTTTTACATTAGTTATGGTGGGCATATAAACACATTGTGTCTATAAAGCATGTGAACCAGTGATGGTGTGGCTGCTTCTAGAGTGATGCACAACCCCACCCTCCCTGGCCTTTCTCATATTCTTCCCTATATTCTACAGAGACCAGAGAGAGACCAGAAGTCCAGTCCTGCAATATTACATCAGGCAGTTCTGCTTGTGAGGTAAGGTTGAATATGACTGTCTTTTAAAGCAGTAAGTCCAATTGTTTCATTGGGACTTTAGTCAGTTCAACTGTACAATAGCACAGTTGTGTAGATGATGTCCAAGTTCACATGTGCATTTTTCTCTTTAACTTGTTTAGACACAGCTCAGTGGTGCAAGCTTCCCTTCTGGCCAACCCTCCATTGCAGAGCTTGGTGACCAAGCCCGTGACTTGAAACCCAAAGTTATCTCTACGGACTTGTTCAGAGGTGAGCCCTGCATGAATTAGCAATGTCTGGTAAACCCTGGGGTCTTGCAAAGCACTGTGCCTTCATGTCCAGTGTTCTCTTCAACAGACACAGAATTGAGAGCGGAGTCTCAGTCATCCAGTCCCACACCAGACGGCCCTGAGCAAGAGGTCCGTTTAAATTCAGCTGTTTATTACGAGATGTGTGAATGTTTCGTTTCGTAAGGGACATATTTATCAGTTAATTATAGTTATACTGCAGGTACAGTCTAAAAATCTTTGTCGGTACAAATAGTCATCCTTTAACCTTGTGCTCCCTTGGGTACATCAGGTTTGGGTGAGGGTGTCCCTCTTAGGTGAAACAGACACAGTACCCGTTGATGCCTGTTCATCTTTGCATATTGCTGTTCTTTTTTTAGGTGCATTGTGTTGGAGGTCATTGTGGCACTTCTTCTGCGAAAGAGAGGTTCGGAGAAGTTAGCGTCCAGCACCAGGAGGTGTCACCTGCTGTGTTCTCAACAGACCTTACCAGTGGTCAGTTAAAGTTTTGGGTAAAAGTTTGGTAACTTCTGGCAATGCATGGCATGCCTAAAGGTTTGCAGCATGAAAAAAAACTTGTGTTAATATCAGGCCATTTTTAGATGATTATTTTGTGTCTTGATGGACATTTTGAGTAGATTTTTGTCTGTCAGGGATGTGAGTTGAGCATGTTATGGCTATATGTAGTTTTATGACTCGAGGAAAGCCAAGCACTAAATCTCTCTTTGTTCCCTTGTACAGAGACCGACTCGAGATCAGCGTGTCAATCATCCAGAGCAGCACCAAACGACTCTGCTTGTGAGGTGAGTTTGAATTTACCTTTCTTTTGAAATGGACCAATGATTAGAAGTACTGTGATTTTCAGTGTTTTAGTAAACATCTTGCAGCTGTGGTGGAAATGTCCTCTGTTCAGCATAGATGGTCTTTTCTAACCACGGTGTCTCCCCAACGCGTGTGTTTTTCTGAGTGTGCAACACACTGGGACTTCAACAGTGGAAGACTCAGGGTTTGAGCATGGATGTCATTACATGTCCAGAGGACCGTGTCCTTGCATACCTTGAGTTTGTCTGTGTCACACACACACATGGACAGATCTTTAACTTTTTTCACAAAATTACTTTAATTTCTTATTATTGTTTTTACTTTTGCTTTACTTAAATAGATTAGGGTTAATCAACCTATTTCCTTGCAGTTATAGGTTATGTAGTGCTGTGGCTAGGAAGAAGAGAATGATCAGTTTCCTTCCCCTATCAGTTAGTTACTCGCTGTTTTGCTAGTGGTCTGTATTGCAGAAAATTGTCAAATTCTTCTTCCTACTTACAGCACTCGCTGTCTTCAAAACAACAGGGATATAGGTTGATTTACCCTGGTCTTGGAGTTTAACTTTTAGTGTTAATCAATGCCTTTGATTGGTAGAGAACCCTGTTGCCATTTTTTTTTTTTTTCTGTGTAATAGAAGTTAAGCAGGGTACATTTAAATTTGGCTTGGACACAGGTTCAGAAACTAGATGTGTTGTGTTTTTTAAATGCCAGATGAAGGTTTACTTCATTATTTAGAGGAATTGTCTTCTTTGCCATCGTCACAAGAGTTCCAAGTAGAAGTATATCTTTCTCTTGTGTGTGTGTCATGAGTGATGCTCTAGCAGATAGCCAATCTTAAAATAAGTCACTGGAATTAAATAGATATGCTTCGCTATTATATCTCAAAAGTAACTTCTTTCCCCCTTTTCATCTCTCATGAAGGATTTGTAGAAAAGTAAAAAAAGTAAAAATTGATCTGTCCATGTGTGTGTGTGTGACACAGACAAACTCAAGGTATGCAAGGAAAAGACCATCAATGATGAATAGAGGACAAGTAGAAACTAAATGAGTCAAAGGTTCATGATATAATTTGTGTGTGTAAAGGTATTTTATTTCATGTTGTTGTTTTTTTTTTGTTTTTTTTTAGTGTACAATTCATAAACTGGTTTTTGAATTGGTGAGAATTGACAAATGCAGGATATGCCATTCACCTTTGACATCTGTCAGATGGCACGGTGTAAGATGCAAACGTAAGTGTGTTATTCATCATCTTTTAATGCATTTCTCAGTATACCATAAGTTAAATTTCATGCCATGGTTCAGTTCCAGACTCGCACCTATAAAGCATAAAAACATGTTGCTTGAATGTTTTATCAGTTCAAACCATTACGAAGAAAATCACTGTAGTGGCAGATACTATGACATACCACTCAAGTGAGTTTACAAGCTGAGGCATATGGCAGAGAACATAGCGCATACTGCTAACTAGTCACCTTTTGGCAAAATGTACCATTTTGGAATCAAAATAGGCCATTGACGTGAAGCGAAGGAGTTTTTTTTTTATTTTGGAGTGGGAAGGAGGGGTCGGATATGCCACATCACACATCTATCCAAAGGTTCTCTTATCCCTGGAGACATTCGCCTTTGGATGTTAAACAAGTCCTTAATTCCTTTGCTATTATTGTTTATATTATTAGGCTATCTATATTGTCCTATTGCTCTTTGTTGATTAGACTTAGCCCTAAGTTAGGTTACAACCTTAAATCCTTGCAAATGTTTCGCTTTTTCATTCGGTTCGCTGCAGCTCGGCTAAATCCATCTTTCATTCACTTGCGATGTTAACCCAATTGCACAATAAGCGAAACGCCACTGTTTGAATTGTATAGACAAATTTCAACAAAACTTATTTTTGATCTTACTAATGCAAAAACCACAGTTCTTGGTTTGAAATCCAGACCTAATTCAATAACAATTGCCAGTCCAAATGCTTGAAGGTGTCTTAATGTAGGTTAAACATTTCAGCATTTCTGTTCCACATTAGACCATTCTGCCAGAAGTCTTTGGGCCAAGGATGCATTCTGAAACATAGCCTATATGGCCTCACACCTTGCATATTACACATTAAAAAAAGAATGTGTTACAATAACAATGTTTTATAATCAGAATATCAAATCTCTTGATTATGAAGACAGTGCCATATATCATATTTGTAAGTTTAAATCTGTTTGTATCTGTCTGGAAATCCCATCAGAATGCACCATTTGAACAGTCTTTTTTTTTTGTTTTTTTTTTAAATCTGCTTTTCATCCTGAACTCACTTTGTTTAGTGGCGTTAGTGAATTTAATGTGTGATGTGTGGGATCATTACATACTTTTTTTTTTAACTTTGACTTTGAATGGGTAATGTAAATGCTCTGCCACTCCAGTGAATTCTACCTTAATGGTCGAAACCTGTGTACATTTGTCTAAATGGAATGTGTAAGCCATCACTCAAACTGTGCATTTGTACTGAACCGTTGCACTTCTTGATTTTGTTTGTTTCATAAGTGTGAAGCTCTTTGCATTTAATAAGAAAATGTGTATGTAATTGATCGGCATGGGAAACTGATCAATTGTTGTCTAACACTGTGATTTGCTTAATTTTGTCTGTGAAGAATGCTGTGGTGTGTGGCATAAAATATGCCTCCAGAAATCCTCAGAAGACTGGGATATATCAGATGTAAGTGTACATTGAACTATAATATGCTTAATATCAATATGATGGCTCTTAGCAGTTAGCAGTTTTTGACAGCTTTCCCATGTGTATTTCTGTTATTTAAAGTATGCTGTATTTAATTAATTAAATTAATGTACTTTACAGGATGATGTCTCATCTGATGACGAGTTCATCCCAGAATCTGTATCGGATTCAGAAAGCTCAGGGACAGAGTTGATTGAGTTGCCTAAACCATCCAAAAAGTTCAGTACCACTAATATGCCTGATTTTGCTGAACAAGAACAGACCATAGATATACAGGACAACTGTAAGAATATCCTGATGGATCTAGAAACTACTGGTCATCTCCAAAGTGACCCTGAACCAGAAAGCTTAGAGTCATACCAACAGAAAACAAAAGATGCGAGTAACGAAAAGGGTACTGTGGATACATTTATTGACCAAAGTAAATCCCCAACCAAATCATCAAAAGTCCTTAAAAGCCAAGTCAATTATTGTTTTGTTTGTGGAAAACCTCAAACAAAATTTGCACGTCATCTCGAGAGGCATGTAAACGAAAATGCTGAAGTCGCACAGGCACTCCAGTTCCCCAAATCATCAAAGGACAGAAAGGTTCTTCTTGAGAAATTCCGAAACCTTGGCAACTTAAAGCACAATTCAGTTGTTAAAACCACAGGATCAGGCTGTCTTAAAGTGAAAAGGAGTTCCAAACAGAGCAGCAGCTCTGAGACATACGATTACTGCTTGTACTGTAAGGGTATGTTATCCAGAAAAGAACTTTCTCGACATATGAAAAGATGTGCTTTAAGACCAGAGAATAATGTTGAAGAGGGACCCGAGTTGAGAGACAGAGTCTTTGGTATAGCATCTGCTCAATCTACAATGTCCCAGCCAATTTCAAGTGAACTTTTGTCAGTGTTGGGCAAAATGCACAAGGATGATGTGTCCACTGCAATAAGGAACGATCATTATCTCATGCAGTTTGCCCAGTCCCTCTTTAATAAGCATGGGAGTGAAAGATCGAAGCATGAGTATATAAGACAGAAAGTAAGGGAGGTTGGGAGATTACTTGTGACTCTGCGCCACACAACAAGAATCCATAACCTGGAAGAGGCAATAAAACCAGGCAACTTCTTTATTCTTACTAGTGCTCTCAAGAGAGTTTCAGGTTTTGATCATGAAAGCAGCACATTCAAAGCACCGAGTTTGGCCCTGAAAATTGGGCATTCTCTCAGAAAGATAAGTGACCTCATCATGTGTCGTGCTCTCAGGTTTCATACACTTCATGAAACAAAATGGTCTGAATTAGTTTCCCAATCTGCCTTATCAAACCTGAGTGAGGCAAAATACAACAAGAGCACCAGGCTTCCACTGGCCAAAGACGTTCAGAAGCTACAGTTATATCTTGGTCAGCAAGTGGAATTGACTAAGCAGAAGCTAGCTGATAACCCAACAGCAGGCACTTATGCAGCACTAGACAGAGGGTCACCTTCGCAAGTCATTTTGTTTAATAGGAGGGAAGGTGAGGTGGCACGGATGACTGTAAAAAATTTTGAAGATCGTGACATGTCACAACTAAACGATGACATAAGCTCTGGGCTTACAGAAGTTGAGAAGAGACTCTGCAAACAATTCGTCAGAGTGGAACTGAAGGGGAAAAAAGGACGAAAGGTTGCTGTGATCCTGACTTCTGATATGACTGCTAACCTGTCACTCCTCATTAGTAAGAGGAAAGAGTGTGGAGTAACTGAAAACAACAATTACCTCTTCACTGTTCCTTGTAGTGATGGTCACTACAGAGGGCAGTTTGGTCAATTTGCAGATGCTTGTGGAGCTGAAGATCCTCAAAACCTCAGATCAACTAACCTTCGCAAACAGATCGCCACAATAAGCCAAGTCATGAACTTGAAAGAAAATGAACTAGACCAGCTGGCCGATTTTCTCGGCCATGACATTAGGGTTCATAGGGAGTACTATCGACTGCCCCAATCAACAATTCAGCTGGCTAAGATCTCAAAGCTGCTTATAGCTATGGAGAAGGGAAGTGTGAAGAATATACAAGGAAAATCTCTGGACGAAATTGGCGGTATGCATCATTTACATCTTGTTAAATCTACTTGGTGTGTGTGTATATGGTTGGTGTAATAACATTTAATAACGTTTTTACAATGTCATTTAATAGATGACATAGACGACATGGATACCGGATCACAGCAACTCACTAATGTTTGCACATTGCAAGGTACTGTTAAAATTGGCTACTGAAATTGTTGTATTCTGTGTTGTGGATTTTGCAGTTATATTGGTGAAATATTTAAAACAGGCTTTTTTATACATTTAGAGAACAGCCTACTGTTATTTTAAACATGTATGAACTTTTTATTGCCTACCCTCTTTGCTATGTAGTTGATACCATTGGAGATTTTGTCTTGTTTTTCTTTTAGACAATGAAGAAATGTTGCCTTCTGTGACTTCTGCATCGCCTCACCTCTCCGAGACGGCAGCTCAAGTTATAATCTCAATGATGGACCCAAAGTTTGCCCAACATATCTCATGTAATGAGCTGGGATCTGTGGGTTCATTACAGTATATTAAAAATGTTTTAGTCAGGAATTTTCCAGTAGTCGATGGTTAGAAACTTTGTTAGAATCTTAACTTTTTGTCATCTCTATTCATTGTGACTAGGGATGGAACGGTATGAAAATTTCATATCACGATTAGTTTTGTTAAAATGAGATGAAAGTGTTCAAAAAGAACAGATGCACACACTGGAAACAATCAATCACCTTTATTTATATAGCGTTTCTAACAATACAAATTGTCAAATTACTGAACAGAATCTAATAGTAGAATACAATGTCAGTAATGTATAATGACGAGATAAATGCTCAATTTTCAGCTTAAGGCATTTCATTACTGAACGCAGAAGTGTGGTTGTCTAGGTCAGCTCAGTTTAAATATGATTGGTGTAATCAAATCAACGATAATCGCTAGAAATTAAGTGTCCCCAACTAAGCAAGCCAAAGGCACATCTAGGTTGTTGATCAACAAACAACAAATAAATCAAGCAGCTTTATGCACTTTTTTTTTTTTTTTTAAGAAAGATTCTATTCTGTTACATTTCCTTATTTTACATTCACATTTACTCATTTGGCAGATGCTTTTATCCAAAGCGACTTACAGTTGGGGAATATAATTGTACAAGCTATTCATCTTAAAGAGGCAAACAGATAGAGGAAGTGCTCTAAGTACCAGCTTCAGGTACTGTTCAAATAGTACATGCTGGGTGGAAGGAAAAAGTATATATATATATATATATATATATATATATATATATATATATATATATATATATATATATATATATATATATATATACACACATATATATATATATATGTATTTATTTATTTATTTATTTTATTTTTTTTTTTTTAATGAAGTCAGGTAGTATCGAAAGAGATGGGTTTTCAGCTTTTTGAAGTTTTTTGAAGATGGATAAGGAACCAGCGTTCCGGATAGGGGTGGGAAGATCATTCCACCAGCCAGGAACTGTGAATGAGAAAGATCTGGAGAGAGATTTTGAGCCTCTCTGTGATTTTACCACAAGGCGTCGCTCACTAGAGGATCTCAGGCTTCTGGAGGGGGTGTAGATTTGTAGCAATGAGTTGAAGTAGGCAGGAACAGAGCCTGTGGCTGTTCTGTAAGCGAGCATCAGTGTCTTGACTTTGATGCGAGCTGCAACCGGGAGCCAATGTAGTGAGATGAAAAAGAGGAGTAACATGGGCTCTTTTGGGTCCTTTGAAGACCAGTCGTGCTGCTGCATTCTGAATCATTTGTAGAGGTTTGATTGTGTTTGCAGGAAGTCCAGCCAGAAGAGCATTGCAGTAGTCCAGCCTAGAAATGACCAGGGCCTGGACAAGAAGTTGAGCAGCATGCTGCGTTAGAAAGGGTCTGATCTTTCTGATGTTGTACAATGCAAATCTGCAGGATCGAGAAGTCTTTGCAATGTGTTCTTTGAAGGACAGCTGGTTGTCAAAGATTACACCAAGATTTTTGACTGAAGTTGATGGGGTAATCGTAGACGAGCCAAGCTGGATGGAGAGGTCGTGCTGTAGAGTTGGAGTGGCAGAGAAGACTAGAAGCTCAGACTTAGCCAGATTGAGCTGCAAGTGATGATCTTTCCTTATAATGACCATCATCAATTGTCAAGTCACCTTTATTTATATAACGCTTTTTACAATGCAGATTGTCAAAGCATCTTTACATTGATAACTGGTGAATAATTTTGTCCATCTTAAGTAAATTCAGTACTGATTGATTTGATTGTAAAAAAAAAAAAATAAATAAAAAAAAAAATCAACAATTAATTCATCTATATATCAGCACTGTAAAAATAAAAACAGTCATGTCATTGTCCAGCACAGTCCTGTTTGCATACAATGGTGTCAATGCAGGCAGATAAAAAAATTGTTGAATATCTAGTGAAATGCGCAATAACGCATAACAGCAGTCAACCATGTATCACAACGGACACACTCTCTTGTTTCATTAATGCCAATGTGTCTCTGTTTTTCCATTGTATAGGAAATTAAATCAGACTTTACTATTAATGCTACTATAATTATTACTATAACTTTTTGTGATCATCTTGTCTGAACGATTATTTTGTACACTTTACAAAATGGATTTATAAGCAGGATAGATTTAAAACATTAATGTCAATTCAATATGTCCACATAATTATTTATGTGGTAAAGAAAATCTGTGTAATAAGTGCAAAATGAATATACATTATTATCCCTTAAATGTCACCCTAGTCATGTCTGAACTTGTTAGTTCGGATCAAAGCCGCTTGCTTGCAAATTTGAAGTGTCTGCCCCTATAGTAGTGACTTTTTTCTTGTATGTTCTGCAGACAGGGTGATCATACTCTATTAAGTTTCCCTCAGGACTTTTGTAAAAGCCAAAATATGTCCACACCTCAGATCTGGTCATTTTAGAAGGCTGAAATCTCCCTGCACTGTCACTGCCTCCTGCCATTTCTTCTCATTCAAAAAACCACGTTGCGCGCTGCGTTTGCATCAGACTGATGCTAGCTGGATAGGATTTACTGTAAATTTTCAAAATTGTGATAATTAAACACTGTTTTAATGATAATTAAATTTTAAACGATATTACTAACCTTCAGTACATTTTACAGTGGTTTATCATGAAACCAGTAATCGTTCCATCCCAAATTGTGACGCATATGCTTTGTGAATAGTATTTAATGAGTTCATTAGTTTGCATGATTGTTTTAAAACAACAGGGAAGACTTGGCCTGTGTAAAATCTACATCATTTCCTAGTAAAATTATCACTCAAGGTATTGTTGCACATATTCACGCACTTCTGACTTCATCCGGTTCAACAACTTTGCCATGAGTATAGTTAGTATAGTTAGATAGAATTGGCTGTCTGCAGTTTTACATGAATCCCCTCCATGCCCATGGTGTTTGATTGGTAGGCATACAGGCTCTTTAAGCCCATACATTTACACTGTGCAGTATTTTTTTAGATGACCAGGGGAACGCTGCCTGTGCAACTTCTGGTTCACCTCATCTCCCTGACTCGGTTACTCAAGGTATTATTAAAATGCGGTGCCATGTCCATCACTAGGCATACTTGCTAATGTGCAGTCAACACATTAATAATATAAAGCATATAAAGAAGCTGGATGAATTTTGTTTTTAACAAGCAGTGTAATAAAATTGTGTGATAAAACAGTGTGATAAAAGTCAATTATCACACACTTTTTGTCTTTTTTTTTTTTTAATTGTTCAGGTTCCCGTGTTTCATCAAGGCGGTATGTGAAGAGACCATGGTCTGAGGAGGAGATACGAGCTGTGATGAAACACATGAGGCCTTTTATTGAAAACGGTGTCACTGTCACGAATGAGCAGTGTCTGAAGTGCAAAGAAAAGGAGCAACCTATCTTAGAGACAAGATCCATTCAAAACATTCGAGATTTTGTACGCAACAGAGGCTTGGCCTTTAAAAAGCATTTAAATGCTAAATACTAAATGCACTTTTGGACAGCCTGAGCCTTTACCTTTCTAGGCATGTTTTAAAGGTTGCTGTCATGTGTTCAGAAATATTATAGGTAACTTTATTTATTTTGCTCACAGGCAGTGTTTTGTATTTTGTTTGTTTTGTTTTGCTATGTGGTTAGCCTGGGCCAGGATCCACTTTTATTTCCCTTTTATTAATTTTTACAATGCTGTCCTTTAAGGAATTGATTCTTGAGGTAAATCAAATATAGTTCAGTGATCCAACAAATGTTGTGTTGTGTGTTAATGACAAACCTAGATTATTTTCAACATTTTTAGCTTAATTGCAGATGAGTTAAGTGTAGTGGTCAAACATAATGAAATCAATTAATGAGCTAAATATACTAGATCCTATTCGCAATCTCCACAAAACAACAAAAGAGCACGCATCAAGCGTATAGCATCAGTTCTGGCAGGTAATGTTAGTCAAGCTTGCATCAGCTGACTTAGCTGATCACGACTACCTATAGGAATACGACATCTATCACAGCATACTCATATTTAGCTCCTCGGTATTATCAGCTGCTATTGTTCTCCAGAGCTCATGTACCCTCCTCCATCTCCAGCTCTTCCTCTTCTACAGTCAGGACTTGGTAAGCAGAACAGAACTCCATAATACATGTGCTGGTGGGGTTGAGTTCATCCTAGTGGATGCAAGCACTGTTTTCGTGTTATTCTCCTAGTTTTAATGACACTTGGCCCACCTTTTAGTAGATACCTTCAGATAAGAGCTGTGGTGTTTTCTGTAAACTTTTGTAGCTTGACAGAACTTGATTGGAGCTGCTGATGTTTTCTAGAGGAAGAAGTGTAGAATGGAGTGATTGTCCTCCTTATGTACATTTAACTGCAAAGTATGTCCCGATGTTATGAACTTATGCTATAAATTATAATGCACAACAGAGGTTAACAGAGAAAACAAAAATTACCTCTTAATATATTCCATATTATTATTATTATTATTATTATTATGGTGTCTCAGCCACTTTAGTCTTATCCATGTGTCCTTTCAAGCAGGTTATACTCGGTGTGTGTGTATGGTGACATCACTGACCTTGTACACCACACTGTCCTTATAGGCCGTGTTACAGAAAAGTCTTTACAAACCACCAGAAAGTCTGAAAAAAAGCCTTTTTTCATATCTCAGTTGTGCAAAGAATATCTTTTAATTTTAAGTTGTGTATAGGTTCTCTGATTTTTTTCATGATTTTTGATATGTTTTTTGTAGCTCTAGCATCACTGGAACCCAGTGTCCCCACAACCCTATGCCCAGTATGATTTGCGAAAAATATCAAAAATTGTCCCTCTAGCCCGACAAATGGGTATGTGTGTGTGTGTGTGTGTGTGTGTGTGTGTG
>JAMKFB010000060.1:0-13548 GCA_036247105.1 Cirrhinus mrigala
ACTATGATGATGTTGTCAGGATACAACAGTTCTCCAATGATAAGCCAGGTGTGGGTTTCAATTTACACCCTTCTAGATTTGTATTTTTTTATTTCTTAATTTTCTATAAATTATTGTGCCATATGAAGTATGAAGTCCAGTGGTGTCCAAACCTCCTCCTGAAGGGCCAATGTCCTGCAGAAGTTAACTCCATCTTGTCCCAACACACCTCTAAAGACCTCTAACTCTAAAGACCTTGATTAGCTGATTCATGTGTGGGGTTAGAACTAAACTGAGCAGGACTGTGGCTCTACAGGAGCAGGATTGGACATCCCTGATATAGTCTATTTGTTCATGTAATTTACAATAGCTAAATTTATATCAGAAGGTGTTCAGGAGGAGTATGATGATGTGAAGAATGTCGGAGAGCTTGGTACGTTATTAACACCTTAGTTTTTCTAATTTTATATTATCAATTTCTGTGGTAATGAAACCTCATTTAAATTTACTGCTAATATAGTTTATTATACTGCATTTTAATGTATTTATACATGAATTTGCTCTTGTTTTCCAATAACAGACTATGATGATGTGGAGGAGGATTTAGTAAAACAGGCAGGAACTCAGTAACTCAAACCACACCCACTGCCTCAAATCCTGTTAAAGCTTTTAAAATTTTGGTAATCTTACTATACAAGTTTCAGCTGCAGTCTAACAGTGTTTTATTATAGTCTATACTGAAATACAATCGCAGTTTTAGACAGAAAAAAAAAATGCTTTGCTTTAATGACCTTTTCAGAATGTGATTGACTTTTTCCAAGTGTTTTATTAATCTTTTTCATCATGTTGTCTTAGAAATTAAAAAAAATAAATAAATAAAAAAAAAAAAAAAAGAATGGATTACAGCATTTTCAGCTTAATAGTATCATAATTTTAAATATGAAAATAGCATTACTTTTAAGACTCACTTGTAGTGAATTTCGCTTTCGCCCACCTAGGAAGGCAAAATAGTCAATTAATGTGTGGTTATGAGTACATCACATGAGAAAGATTGGTGGGATCTCTAACTTGTAGAACCTCTTACTGTATTATCAACACAGGGAAGACACAAGTTGTTGTTGCTATGAGATTGCAATTTGGCACTTCTCCGCTTCCATGCTGTGATTGGCTGGTTCCATCAGAGTGGGGGGACACATGGTTGCCCACTCTTCTTTCCTTCTATGGAATTTATTTGCATAGTCCAAACACAAGGTTAGAAAAGTGTCACTAAAGTTTTACCGGTGCATTTCTCATTTTCCAAACCATAACTAGAATGCATTTGGCAATGTTACGGACACATTAAGTCCAAACATGATGGGAAAAGATTGAACTGTCATGCATGCATTCATTTGTCCATTAACAGCTGAGTTTGTGTAAGATGTTGCACTACACATTGCTGTCACTATAGGAATACTTATTTCTTTGAATAAGTGTAAGATGTGTGTGTTGTAGTGTGCATCAGTTTTAAGGTTTGAAAACATAGTTATAAATGGATTTGGATGGATCATTGTGATCTCTCTTTGTTTCACCCAATGCTGCTGGTGGAGGTCCTAAGGAATTTTTATGGTCGGTCACAGGCCAAAACCATAGGAATCAGTCTCAAGGAAACTGCAATTTTGACCAATAGGAAGTTCTGTCCTTCCCGGGCTTTGTACCAAAGGTCTTCTTTTCAAAATTAATTTAATAACATCAGTCGAGTGTTTGAAATGACTTCCTTTTGTGATATGATGTGGTTTTACATCCCAGAATGAGGCAAAATCATTATTTTATATAGTGATAAAGGCTGTTGATTAGCATTGCATCTATAGTTTATTCATATAAAAATACCCGATGTGGCTTGAAAAACAGTCGCAATCTTACAGATACATCTTCATGTTTTATCAGTGAAAACGTCTGAGTTTTATTCAGCTACGCAAAAGTGTTTTTCTCCCTCTCTCTCAGTGAATGCATGACATTTTCTGACCAATTTCTTTCTTTCTTTTTTTTTTTTTTTTTCAAAGATTTTTAATCATATTATAATACATCCTTATACCTTTCTAAACATTTATAGTTAGTCCTCCTGCATGCTAACAGGTCATGCTGCAGTTGCAAAATATATTGATAATTATTAGCAATAATTATTGTTTTGTTTAATGTTTTTATTGAGTAATACAAATAATCAGAATTAGTCGCATTAATAAAAACAACATTTTGGCCTAATTGTGCAGCCCTACAATCAGGCACAACAAACTCTGTGTTCTTTATCATTTTTGGTCATTTTTGAAAACCTTTCTTGTTACAGTTCAGATTTTGTTGTTACGGTTCAGATTTTTGAATTCTCTTAATATTGCCTCTCAGAACAGTCTCTGGAAATGAAGTCTTGTTACACATTAATGCTATTTTTAAATTATTTGAAACGAAAGTATGATAGAGAGATTAAAGGGAAGTTGTGGTAGAAATGGAATCCAAACTATATCTTTCCAGAGCTGGAAAAAAAGATGTTTTGACTTCTATGTACATAATATTTATTGCTGCAGTATTTGTTTTCTACATGCAATGATGCCCATAAACAGACCCGGATTCAGTGTCTAACGCAATAAAGTTTTTTTCATCAATCAAAACAAAACAAAACAATCAAAATAGCCTGCATTTCTTGTCATTTATGAATATCAGTAGGCCTATGTTTATTTTGTGTATGCTCTGTTTATTTTATTTAGTTTTTGTGTATACTTTCTTTATATTTTATTTATTTGTGATGCATGTGTATGTTTATTCAAACTCACTTGCACGCCTATTTTATTTTTTTTTTGTATAAATATTTTTACACGTTTGTTGAATGTGTTACAGTTGATACACATTCACACTTAAATATTAAGATTAGTCATGTTATGTGCTTTCTCTTCACTCATCAAATTTCCATGATAGTTTTTTACACTAGTGGGGCCCATTTTCTTTATCTTGCCTAGGGCCCCACAAACCTACAGGCCAGCACTGAGACTCAAACACATGCAAAATCCATGCACGCGTTCTATTGAGGTAAATTTGAACGCACAGACTGATTTTTTTTTTTTTTTTTTTCATACGTTCGACACCTGACAATAAGTAATATAAAAATAGAGCAGCATATCATCTACTTCTGAAGCCATTTTTAGAAAATCGTTTTTTAATCTGGTTTTTAAATTCAATTAGTAATGTAGTCGTTTGCGCATCACTGTTGTTGTGATTTGTGTCTGGACAGTTCAATTTGCCATTTAGTTAATTCATTGCAATGTGGCAAAGCAGTGTTTTGTATTTAGATTTTTTTAAAGATCCAAGTGTACAGAATATGTTGTTTTTAATCATGAAACATCCCAAAGATGTGGCAGTATTTTAATGTTTTGAGGCTACAGATGAACAAGTAAGCATTTTCAGAGCATTTGCACATTTTTTTTAATTCTGGTTATATTGTAATGCCGCAGTGGTTATGTTTACAAGCACCAATTTCCAACAAGGTCTGGTATTGAGTCAGTTCATAATTGGCTGAAGTGAAATGGAGACGATGTGACTCAAATTTGTTATTGGGAACAGTGAAGATCGACTGATACACACACCTGAGACCCTTCCCTACAAATCCTAAAGCAGGTATGTTTACAGGTTTATATCCCTTCTATCCTTGTGAAAATGAGGTGCTTAATTTTACTGAATGCGCACTTATATTATACATCAAATTAAAGGCCACTTAATTGTATCTAAAGAGAGTACACTCTCATGACTTTCTTAACTCACTTTGTTTCTTAACACACTTTAAGTGTTTTAAAAATGTGTTTTGTAATAATGTTTAATTATGTTTGACTTAAACTTACGTTTCAAATCACTATTTTTGTCATGCTTTAAAGACATATAGTTATGTTGATGTATTGATTAATATACTAAAGCACAAGTAAAATAATTGACTTTCATTTCAACTGAAGTGTGTTGCCCAAAATTACATTTAATGCATTTTTGAAAGTTTATAATATATAATGTGAATATATTACATGTGCATTATATACTGTGTGTATTTTTCTTCTAATCCACTTGCTCATACAGTATGTGACATTGTACTTGTGTGACAATTTACAGAATTAAAGATTATCAAATACAGATGAAGATTAAAGCAGATGTTGAATGATATGCTTTAAATTGCATGTTTATTGCTATTGTGCACTTCAGAATAAGTATCTGTAGTTTAACATTTATTGAACAAAATGGATTGTACTAAATTAGGCGAAAGAAAGAACGAAAGAAAGAAAGAAAGAAAAATAAATCAATCATGTTATATTGTTGTAAAGTACACCGGTAATTTATTTATTTGTGGACAGATGGGAAAAAAACAGAACTTAAAAAAAAGTTTTTGTGTGGTAACTTAAAAGGAAAAGAACAATTTCTATCCAGAAAAAAAAAAAAAAAAGTTTAACAGTGAGAATCTCCCTCATGTTGACACAAGGACAAGACTCTTGTCTGCTCCTCTTTACAATAAGTGTTTTGCTGCCATCTGCTGGACGAATTACACATTACATTGTTAAACACACATCTACAGCTACTTATATCTTTGATATTATACCAGATGAATATATTTGGAATAGAAACCTATGTTTATTTACAAATCTTATCTGAATAGCTATTTTTTGTTGTACACAAACAGTCCAGTTCATTTTATAATGTAGTAACATATTACATGGTGTTTTTGTAAATTACAACCGTGTAGGAAAATTCAGTTTAATGTTGTGCACATTGTTCCAAAAATAACTTTTAATGTTCAGTTTATTATAATTTAAATGTCTATAGCAAATATCAACTTACATTCTGTGTGAAGTAAAGTTTTAGTAAGTGTCTGAAGTGAGCAGTCAGTCATCAGTGCTTGTATCTGCTGTGTTCAGGTTCAGGCTTTGATGCTTTAAGTTTAGTGTGACTTTATCTCCACACTGACTTATGACTGACACGAGTCTGTCCTCAGTGAAGTGTCTCTTCACGCTGGAGGAGGAGTCCCGCTCATCAGCGCTGACACTTTATTGATATATATGGAGAAAATAAAAATGCTGCTTTCTGATTTGTCACTGATTGTGTTTGATGATTTCCTCTGTTGTGTCTAATAAGGTAACAGTGAGTGTCATTGGCAGCTGTGAGTCTCTCTCTCTCTTTAGGGGGCTGACAGGAGCCAGTTTCTTCAGTGTGTTTGAGGGAGCAGACGAGAAACTTGTGCTGTGCTCTGAGTTGATGAAATATTGTGTGAGGTGAAGAAGAAGATGGACAGCTGTGTGATGCTGATGTTTCTGTATTATATGGTAAAACTCATCACCTCTGGTAGGTACATAATCAGGATCAGTTGTTAATCTATTCTTTAAAATGAGTTGAAATAATTTGCATGTCATTTTACACTTTACTACATACATTGTTTGGTATGTTCACTAATTGTCTCTTTCATGTGTAGACAGTGTGAGTGTGAGGTTGGTGAATGGCAATAATCCCTGTGCTGGTAGAGTGGAGGTTCATCAAAATGGTCAGTGGGGAACAGTGTGCGAGGTGGAGTGGGATATTGCTGATGCTGTAGTGGTGTGTAGAGAGCTGGACTGTGGGACGGCTGTAAAAGCAACAGATGATGCTCACTTTGGACAAGGATCAGGACCTATTTCAATGGCTGTTGTAAGATGTAGTGGATCAGAGTCTGCACTGAAAGACTGTCATTCATTTAGCTCGTATATAAAGCACTGTAAACATTATCAAGATGCTGGTGTCGTCTGTTCAGGTAAGCTGCTCCAAACCTCAGCCTGTTATCACATCATTGTCTTTTATAATTCTCACTCAAGCAATAAAATATATTTCTATATGTTGGTGTGAACAAACTGCATCAATGTAAATTTTATGAAACAGGCAATCTGTTTAATTGTTTTAATCATAATATATTTGTCCTCGTTCCTATTTTACAACATACTATGAAGAGAATCAACATGTCATGTTTTTTTTTTGTTTTTTTTAATTCTCAGTCTGATTTCATCTGATTGTTATTTAATAAGATTTACAGAATTACAGATAAAATTATTGCAGATTACACAAATTGAATTAATGAAATACAAACAATAAATAACACTTTTCTCTAGTGTTTCAGGTCAGTAGAGATGTTTAATTAATTATATGCCTTTATAATTCAAAGACTCCGAAAAAAGACTTCGACTTGCGGACGGGTTTCACCTGTGCTCTGGTAGAGTAGAGATGTTTCATACAGAAGGATGGGGTTCAGTGTGTGACGCTGCTTTTGACCAGCAGGATGCAGAAGTTGTGTGTAGAGAGTTGAAATGTGGGGCTCCTGTACAGGTGCTGGGAGCAGCTGCTTTTGGCAAAGGAAAAGGCCGTGTTTGGTCAGAGGAGATTCAGTGCAGAGGAAATGAATCTCAAATAGACATCTGTCCACGATTATCTTCACAGATGCACAGCTGTTCCCATAACAATGATATGGGAGTGATCTGTTCTGGTTGAGTATTAACATTTGGCGTCTTTTCAGATAAATTACATTCATACGTAATATATTGCTATTGCGCTGCTCAGTTATCTTGACTTGTAGCTTCACACTGTTTACTGTGCTGAGCTGTCACTTGTTCGTCCAGGTTACACAGATCTCAGACTGGTAAATGGTTCAGACTCTTGTTCTGGAAGAGTGGAGCTTCAGTATCTTGGTGAATGGGGCACAGTGTGTGATGCATGCTGGGATATGAGAGCTGCCAGTGTCCTCTGTAGACAGCTGAATTGTGGGATTGCTGTGTCTGTTGTGGGATCAGACTGGTTTGGAGAGGGAAGTGGTGAAATCTGGGCTGATGTGTTTGATTGTGACGGGAATGAAACAAAACTCTCAGAATGTTCCATCTCTTCATGGAGCCGAGCTGAATGTTCTCATAGACGAGATGTTGGAGTCATCTGCTCTGGTGAGCACATTCACACAACACTGAAGTCATGGGTTTCAGAATAAAACTACACATTTAAACAAATGTAATGTATTTTAAACAAATATTGAATGACAAATAAATACTCTCTCTAGAGAGTGAAGCTCATCTGAGGAACTGCAGCTTTTCACAAACTCTCAAGTGCAGCTCCACACAACAGCTGACAATCACAAACTTTGGTGAGAAAATCAACATCTGTGGAGATTCTTTAGTTGTAATTGATCAATAATGTACATGTACAAGCATTGTTTTTCTTTCTCTAAATATCAGGCCACGGGTCCATCAGGCTGGTGGGTTCTGGGGGAGACTGTGCAGGGAGGCTGGAGGTTTTTCACAGCGGCTCATGGGGGACAGTGTGTGATGACTCCTGGGATATTAAAGATGCCCATGTGGTGTGCAGACAGCTGCAGTGTGGAGTGGCCCTCAGTAACCAGCAGGTACCAGCCTGGTTTGGTCCTGGTTCTGGACCCATATGGCTGAATGAGGTGGAGTGTGAGGGGAATGAGACGTCCCTGTGGAGCTGCTCTTCTCCAGGCTGGGGAAAACATGACTGTATACACAAGGAGGATGTAGGAGTTGTGTGCTCAGGTAAATAATAATGTAAATAATAATTTAATTTAAACTTTTAAAGTCACTCATTCAGGCTGCAACATGACACTACTGAATCTCCAGCACAAAACACACAGCGTGATCAATGTAGCCCAATTCCCAAACTAATCTCTAATGAGTTGGTGCTTCATACAGCTAACTTTGAGAGTTAAATCAGTGTAATTACAGACTGGTTGTTCATATGACAAAGTGCAGCTAAAGATATGCATTTGATCAACATTAGTATTTTATGTAAATTAAAAAGTTAGGCATTTTTCTAAAATTGGTTTAGTGTTGTTTTATATATAAAATAATCATTAATGAAACAATTAAGGAGCTGTAATTGTTAGGGGGAATCAGAATCATAAAATGTATGATTGACATCACTAATTAAAACTGGGCTGAGGTAGTTTCTCATCCTTTTTCATCTAGAGTTTAAAGAGATCAGGTTAACTGAGGGCTGTGAAGGGAATGTGGAGGTTTTCTACAATGGATCCTGGGGTAATGTGTGCTGGAACCAGATGGACAGAGACACAGCGAGTCTGATCTGTCAAGAGCTGAACTGTGGAAGATCTGCCAGTGAACCCAGTAGTTCAGAGGGACTGAAGCCTCATAATTGGCTTGATAACCTTAAATGTCGACGACATGATTCCACTATATGGCAGTGTCCATCTTCATCCTGGGGACAGAATGACTGTGATAATGAAGTGGCCAAAATCACTTGCTCAGGTCAGATAATATTTAACTGATTACAGATGGTTTGAAACTGAAATCTTTTATTTGTTTAAATATGATTATTTTTTTCTATTCAGTGATAAATTGAATTTTAAAATGTTTTAATCTCAGAGGATCAAACACGTGAGTCTCCTCTGAGTCTTCTGACATGTTCTACCTCACCATCTCCTCACCAGAGACAGTGTTCAAGTACGTTTATTATCAGTTTATAATTATCACAACTTTAAACTTTGCTGTAAATGTTGTTCTTATGCCGCTCAGTGCTGGTTGATGTGTTTTAGATTATCTTCCTCTCAGACTGAGTGGAGGGGAGGGCCGGTGCTCTGGGAGGCTGGAGGTGTATCATAACACTGTGTGGGGCTCAGTCTGTGATGATCAGTGGGACATCAGCGATGCTCAGGTGGTCTGCAGGCAGCTGGGTTGTGGAGCAGCACTGAGGGCTGATAGGAATTTAGTCTTTGGTGCTGGTGAAGGTGTTGTGTGGCTGAACAGAGTCAGGTGCAGAGGGAATGAGATTCACCTGTGGGACTGTCCTCTCTCCCTGAAAAAACACACTGACTGCTCCCGCAAAGAGCACGCTGGACTCACCTGTGCAGGTCACAGCAAAATACTGAGGAATATTGTTAATTTGATCATATTGGTGCTAATAATGTTTGTGTATTTAAATAACCCATTGGCATGTTTGTGTATGTGTTTGTGTGTATTTTGACAGATTTGCCAGATTTATCAGTGTCCACTACATCTACTACAACAACATCAGCTTTTCCTCCAGTTTCTCCTCCAGTGCGCTCAACATCAGTCGCTCCTCCACAAACTCCTCCAGTCCCCCCAGTGCTTGTGATTGTACTGGTAGTTGTGCTCTTACTGCTCTTAGTGCCACTGCTTATACTGATTCAGCAGAACAGAGTGATGAGGAGAGGTAGGAGAGATCCAGAGACTGTCATATTGTGTCTTATTCAGTGTGTGATCAGTCATGTGTTGTGAACTGACAGCAGGTTTGTCTGTCTACACTCACAGCTCTCTCTAAGAGGAGACACAGGACGACGACTGAGGCCGTTTATGAGGAGATTCAGCACAGACACAATCACTCCACTCAGAGGGGTGAGACATGAGCCATCAATCTCGTTTAATATGATTAATAAGAGAGTCTGTCAGACAGTTGATGTTCATCTATTATTAGTCCAGTTAAACCTCCTGCTTCAAACCACAGAATTCCTGACAGAAAACCACAGAGCTTCAGGTGCATGTTTATGTGTGTGTGTGTCAGTGAGTGTCTCTTCCTGTGAGTATTTTTAGATTGTCATAAGGAGGTGTTCATATATTTTTAAGTGTAGGTGCAGGTGTGTGTGTGTGTGTGTGTCTATTTCTGGAAGGCAGTGAGGAATGGGTTCATGTGAGGATAGATTTGTGTGTTTACTAACAGGCCCAACAAAAAGGAATTTCTGCCTATAATGCTTTTAAAATGTGAATAATTAATATTTGTGTTGTGTTTATGATGCAAAGGAAATGGGGATTTAGTTTGTTTGTAATGATGAACATGTTTCTGACTGTTCTGCTCTCCTTTAACAGGGAGTCTCATCTCTGAAGAACTGCATTCTGGGTATGAAGATGCTGATGAGCTTCTTTCAGGTTAGAGAGATGAAGCGCATATTTATTCCACATTCCACTCAAATCCTCTTTAAAGAATTCACCTAAATAAATAAATGTAATTAACAAATTATATTACATATTTGATTAATGACTCAATACTGCTGTTTACTTGTATATTAACAGTCTGTTCTCATTTTTTTTAGTAAAAGAGTTCAAGACTGCATATTATGATGATGTCACCAATGGCAGTGGCCTAAAAGGTCAGCAACATTTTTAATTGATCACATGATTCATTACCAAATGTTTAATAAATTCTCAGTCTTATGATCTGCAGCAGCAACATATTCTGGTTTTGAATCCAAACATATTCTTGTTGATGCAGAAGAGATGGTGAAAGAAACTCACACCGGGATACTATGATGATGTCATCACTGATGGACTGAAACCAGATCGTGAGACAGGTGTCACTCTGTTATTCTACAAGAGCATATAATATACTTTTAAATTAAAATATTACAGTGTAGTTAAGATATATATATTTCTGATATATATATATAAACTGATATGACATGTTTTTATGTCATTCTTGATCAGAGGGAGTTCAGGAGGAGTATGATGATGTGATGAGCATCAGTGAAGATGTCAGAAACATGTTGGGTAAGTTATTATAACACTTTTCTCATTGCATTATCTTTATTTATATAAATATAAAAGTAATAGTAAAATAAAAGTATAAAAGTTTAAGGTTTAAAATATTTATCCAAATACAGCATTTGTCATGATTTGTTTATTGTTATTCATTTATTTATTTTTAATAACAGATTATGATGATGTGCAGAACAAGTCAAACAAAGAATTTGGCTCAGTGATCACACCCACTGCCTCATTTCAACAAATCTGAACAAAGTTTGACTGATATTATTAATATGTCAAATCTCAGGTGTTTATATATTTCCCCCATTTTTTTTTTTTTTTTTTTTGTATTAAACTGTTACGTTTTTATGAGATTTTGTTGTATTTTTGGCCTTGTTAATACCAGTAAAAAAGCAGACCAATTTTTGTGTGTATTCAATAATACATTATACAAACCCTGAAATCAAATGCATGATCTTGCCTTATAAAGCACAACCACACTGATAGTCGACGACATCCTAAATATCATGTTATGTTGCATTTCATGATCAGCTGTATTTTAATCAATAAATAAATATGCATATTGCTGGGCATTTTACTTTTATATGCATCATTTATCAGGCTTTAGAAGTGTGTTGAGTTATATAAGGAATATTATTCTCTATACACCAACTGTGTGCACTACAAACCAGTGTTCGTAATTAAGAAAATACAATAAAAATATATGGTAAGAAGGCAGGCAGAAAAAAAACATGAAAGCAACGTTAACAATTGTCAAAGAAAAAAACAAATGAGGGCAACTTAAATGAGGATGATTAACAAGTCACACCTGAACACCAGACCCTGTGGGTCCGGCTTGTGGTCTCATATGTAGGCTGAAGTAGCAGCATGTGAACGAGTATTAAATGTAGCTCACAGTTCCCTCTGTGAGTAAAAATAATCACTACATGATTTCTCTGGTAACCAGCAGCAGTAGTGGTTTTACAGTGTATTTACAACATTGTCACTCTGTGTATTACAATTAATAATAGCAGGAGACAAAAAAATAAAATGAATGTGCTGTGAAATGAGCTCTACATGAAATAAATTACATTTTAGCTGTAATGTAGCTGTAAAAAAAAGAAATGAACATTCCCTTCTTTTCGTGTCAGAAAAGTTCACCAGTAAGAAGCTCCCTCATGTGGTGACACAAAGACAAGACTCTTGTCTGCTCCTCTTTACAATAAGAAGTGTTTTGGTGCCATCTGTTGGATGAATTACATATTACATTGCCCAAATCATCTACTGCTACAAGTGTCTTTGATATAATGCCAAATTAATATCTTTGGAACAAAAGCAAGTGTTTATTTACAAATTTTATCTGAATAACCCAGAATAGTTGTACACAGTCAGTCCAGTTCATTTTATAATGTATTAATGTACTGTTTATTGTGCTCTTGATTAGAAAATCAGAGCAGTGTTGTTAAAATTCACCCATTATGACTGATACGAGTCTGTCCTCAGTGAAGTGTCTCTTCACGCTGGAGGAGGAGTCCCGCTCATCAGCGCTGACACTTTATTGATATATATGGAGAAAATAAAAAATGCTGCTTTCTGATTTGTCACTGATTGTGTTTGATGATTTCCTCTGTTGTGTCTAATAAGGTAACAGTGAGTGTCACTGGCAGCTGTGAGTCTCTCTTTAGGGGGCTGACAGGAGCCAGTTTCTTCAGTGTGTTTGAGGAAGCAGATGAGAAACCTGTGCTGTGCTCTGAATTGATTAAATATTGTGTGTCAAGCAGAAGGTTCAGCACAGACACAATCACTTCACTCAGAGGGGTGAGACATGAGCCATCAATCTCATTTAATACCATTAATAAGAGAGTCTGTCAGACAGTTGATGTTCATCTATTATTAGTCCAGTTAAACCTCCTGCTTCAAACCACAGAATTCCTGACAGAAAACCACAGAGCTGCAGGTGCATGTTTGTGTTTGTGTGTGTGTGTGTGTGTGTGTGTGTGTGTGTCAGTGAGTGTCTCTTCCTGTGAGTATTTTTAGAATGTCATAAGGAGGTGTTCATATATTTTTAAGTGTAGGTGCAGGTGTGTGTGTGTGTCTATTTCTGGAAGGCAGTGAGGAATGGGTTCATGTGAGGATAGATTTGTGTGTTTACTAACAGGCCCAACGAAAAGGAATTTCTGCCTATAATGCTTTTAAGTGAATAATTAATATTTGTGCCATGTTGTCTTCTTTATGATGCAAAGGAAATGAGGATTCAGTCTGTTTGTAATGATGAACATGTTTCTGTCTGTTCTGCTCTCCTTTAACAGGGAGTCTCATCTCTGAAGAACTGCATTCTGGGTATGAAAATGCTGATGAGCTTCTCTCAGGTTAGAGAGCAGAAGCGCATATTTATTCCACATTCCACTCAAATCCTTTTTAAACACTTCACCTAAATAAATAAATAAATTCTGTTACATATTTGATCAATGACTCAATACTATTCAGATACTGATGTTTACTTATATATTAAGTCTGCTTTCCTCTTTTTAGCAAAAGAGTTCAAGACTGCATATTATGATGATGTCACCAGTGGCAGTGGCCTAAAAGGTCAGTGACCTTTTTAATTGATCACATAATTAATTTCCAAATGTTTAATAAATTCTTAATCTCACCTGTAACAACAACATATTTTGGCTTTTGTATCCAAACATATTCTTGTTGATGCAGAAGAGATGCTGAAGGAAATCACACCGGGATACTATGATGATGTCATCACTGATGGACTGAAACCAGATCGTGAGACAGGTGTCACTCTGTTATTCTAATTCTAATTCTGTTATTCTCTATATATAATCTAATTTTAAAATAAAATATTACAGTATATTGAAGACAGATATTTCAGTTTTGTTCTGAATGTAATGAATGTGTGTATCTGTGATGAATGTGTGAATTTGTAGAAGACACACCTGAGAGCTATGATGATGCCATTACGAGTGGACAGAACTCTGATATCAAAAAAGGTGTTTTACTTTTTTATCAATAATTAAAAAAATACATATTCCTTTAGTCG
>JAMKFB010000060.1:13648-81440 GCA_036247105.1 Cirrhinus mrigala
GTTCTGGTGAGCAAATTCACACAACACTGAAGTCATTGGTTTTAGATTAAAATTACACATTTGAACAAATGTTGTATCTTTTATATAAATATTGAGTGACAAATAAATACTCTCTCCAGAGAGTGAAGCTCATCTGAGGAACTGCAGCTCTTCACAAACTCTCAACTGCAGCTCCACACAACAGCTGTCAATCACAAACTTTGGTGAGAAAATTAACATCTGGGCAGATTCTTTAGTTTTTCATGATCAGTAATGTGCTTAAACAATCACTGTTTTTCTTTTTCCAAGTAGCAGGTCACTGGTCCATGAGGCTGGTGGGTTCTGGGGGAGACTGTGCAGGGAGGCTGGAGGTTTTTCACAACGGCTCATGGGGGACAGTGTGTGATGACTCCTGGGATATTAAAGATGCCCATGTGGTGTGCAGGCAGCTGCAGTGTGGAGTGGCCCTCAGTAACCAGCAGGTACCAGCCTGGTTTGGTCCTGGTTCTGGACCCATATGGCTGGATGAGGTGGAGTGTGAGGGGAATGAGACGTCCCTGTGGAGCTGCTCTTCTCAAGACTGGGGAAAACATGACTGTATACACAAGGAGGATGTAGGAGTCGTGTGCTCAGGTAAACAATAATTGAAACAATAATTTATTTAAACTTTTAAAGTTTTCTGAAGTACTCTCTAGTCCACACAGCAACATAACACTACTGAATTTAAAGCACAAAACACACAGCGTGATCAATGTAGCCCAATTTCCAAACTAATGAGTTGTTTCTTTTTTAGTGAATCAAAGACATACAGCATAGAGCTTACAGCTAACTTTGAGTCTTAAAAAATGTAGTTGTACAGACAGCATGTTAATATGAAAAATGCTTTATATATATATATATATATATATATATATATAAATTAAGTATTTTTGTTTGTTTAGTGTTGTTTTTTATATAAATAAAATAATCATTAATGCAACAATTAATGAACTGTAATCATTAGGAGGAATCAGAATCAGAATTGTCAAATCCTCATTTAAAGCACAGTCATTACATGAGAGTTGAGGCTGATTTGCATCCTTTTCCATCTAGAGTTCAACGAGATCAGGTTAACTGAGGGCTGTGAAGGGAATGTAGAGGTTTTCTACAATGGATCCTGGGGTAATGTATGTTACAACCAGATGGAAAGAGACACAGCGAGTCTGATCTGTCAAGAGCTGAACTGTGGAAGATCTGGCAGTGAACCCAGTAGTTCAGAGGGACTGAAGTCTCATAATTGGCTTGATGAATTTAAATGTCGACGACATGATTCCACTATATGGCAGTGTCCATCTTCACCCTGGGGACAGAATGACTGTGATAAGGATGAAGTGGCCAAAATCACTTGCTCAGGTAGGATGATATATTAAACTAATTTACAGTGGTTTGAAATTGTAATGTTCTGTTTGTTTAAATATGATTATTTTTAGTCTTTTAATTACTTTTTTCTATTCAGTGGTAAATTGAATTTGAACATGTTTTAATCGCAGAGGATCAAACACGTGAGTCTCCTCAGAGTCTTCTGACATGTTCTACCACACCATCTCCTCACCAGAGACAGTGTTCAAGTATGTTTATTATCAGTTTATTATTATCACAACTTTAAACTTTGTGTGAGTGTTGTGCTGAAGCTGCTCAGTGCTGGTTGATGTGTGTTTTAGATCATGTTCCTCTCAGGCTGAGTGGAGGGGAGGGCCGGTGCTCTGGGAGGCTGGAGGTGTATCATAACGCTGTGTGGGGCTCAGTCTGTGATGATCAGTGGGACATCAGTGATGCTCAGGTGGTCTGCAGGCAGCTGGGTTGTGGAGCAGCACTGAAAGCTGATAGGAATTCAGTCTTTGGTGCTGGTGAAGGTGTTGTGTGGATGAACAAAGTCGAGTGCAGAGGGAATGAGATTCACCTGTGGGACTGTCCTCTCTCCCTGAAAAACCACACTGACTGCTCCCGCAAAGAGCACGCTGGACTCACTTGTGCAGGTCACAGCAAACACTGAGAAATTTTATTTTTCATTTTTTAAATCTTTTTATATATTCAAGACAATCATGATTGTTCATGCATTTGTGTCTGTTTTGACAGATTTGTCAGTGTCCACTACTCCTGCCACAACAACATTAGCTTCTCCTACAGTGCGTTCAACATCAGTCACTCTTCCACAAACTTCTCCAACAGTGCCTCCTCAGTCCCCCGTCCCCCCAGTGCTTGTGATTGTACTGGTAGTTGTGCTCTTACTGCTCTTAGTGCCACTGCTTATACTGATTCAGCAGAACAGAGTGATGAGGAGAGGTAGGAGAGATCCAGAGACTGTCATATTGTGTCTTATTCAGTGTGTGATCAGTCATGTGTTGTGAACTGACAGCAGGTTTGTCTGTCTACACTCACAGCTCTCTCTAAGAGGAGACACAGGATGACGTCTGAGGCCGTTTATGAGGAGATTCAGCACAGACACAATCACTTCACTCAGAGGGGTGAGACATGAGCCATCAATCTCATTTAATACCATTAATAAGAGAGTCTGTCAGACAGTTGATGTTCATCTATTATTAGTCCAGTTAAACCTCCTGCTTCAAACCACAGAATTCCTGACAGAAAACCACAGAGCTGCAGGTGCATGTTTATATGTGTGTGTATGTGTGTGTGTGTCAGTGAGTGTCTCTTCCTGTGAGTATTTTTAGATTGTCATAAGGAGGTGTTCATATATTTTTAAGTGTAGGTGCAGGTGTGTGTGTGTGTGTGTGTGTGTGTGTGTCTATTTCTGGAAGGCAGTGAGGAATGGGTTCATGTGAGGATACATGTGTGTGTTTACTAACAGGCCCAACAAAAAGGGATTTCTGCCTATAATGCTTTTAAATGCAAATAATAAATATTTGTGCTGCGCCGTCTCCTTTATGATTCAAAAGAAAATGAGGATTCAGTCTGTTTGTAATGATGAACATGTTTCTGTCTGTTCTGCTCTCCTTTAACAGGGAGTCTCATCTCTGAAGAACTGCATTCTGGGTATGAAGATGCTGATGAGCTTCTCTCAGGTTAGAGATATTAAGCATCTATTCATTCCACATTCAACTCAAATACTTTTTAATGAATGCACCTAAATAAATAAATAAACAAATATAATTAACAAATTAAATTACATATTTGATTAATGACCAAATATTATTTGAATATTGCTGTTTACTTGTATATTAACAGTCTGCTCTCCTTTTTTAGCAGAAGAGTTCAAGACTGCATATTATGATGATGTCACCAATGGCAGTGGCCTAAAAGGTCAGTAACTTTTTTTAATTGGTGACATGATTCTTCACCAAATGTTTAATAAAATTCTCAGTCTCATGATCTGCAGCAACAACATATTTTGGTTTTGTATCCAAACATATTCTTGTTGATGCAGAAGAGATGGTGAAGGAAATCACACCGGGATACTATGATGATGTCATCACTGATGGACTGAAACCAGATCGTGAGACAGGTGTCACTCTGTTATTCTACAACAGCATCTAATATATAATTAAAATAAAATTTTACAGTATATTTAAGATAGATATTTCAGATTTGTTCTGAATGTAATGCATGTGTGTGTCTGTGATGAATGTGTGAATTTGTAGAAGACACACCTGAGAGCTATGATGATGTCATGACGAGCGGACAGAACTCTGATATCAAAAAAGGTGTTATAATTATTATTATTATTATTTAAATAAATAATAAAAAAAATATATATATATACACTACCGTTCAAAAGTTTGGGGTCAGTACATTTTTATATGTTTCTTTTTTTTCTTTTTTTTTTTTAAGAAATTAATACTTTTATTCACCAAGGATGTATTAAGTTAATAATTAAAAGTTTATTAAAAGTTAATAATAAATAATTTACATTGTTATAAAATATTTATATTTTGAATAAACACTGTACTTTTTAAACTTGTTATTCATGAAAGAATCCTGAAAAAAAAAAATTACAGGTTCCAAAAAATATTTGGCAGCACAACTGTTGATATTATCCAACATTGATCATTCTAATAATAAATCCGCATATTAGAATGATTTCTGAAGGATCATGTGACACTTAAGACTGGAGTAACAGCTGATAAAAATTCAGCTTTTCATCACAGGAATAAATTCTATTTTAAAGTATGTTAAAATAAAAAACATTATTTTATATTGTAAAAACATTTTGCAATATTACTGTTTTTTTTCTATATTTTTAATCAAATAAATGCAGCCTTGATGAGCATAAGAGACTACTTTAAAGACTATTACAAGTCTTACTGACCCCAAACTTTTGAACGGTAGTGTATATATATATATATATATATATATTTTTTTTTTTTTTTTTTTTTTTTAAATCAAGATTGTAACAGATAACATTTTAAATTATTGTTTTAGGCTCATATTTAATTTTGATAATTTTTTGATAATATTTAATTTTGCATATTTGCATGTGTAGTGAACACACCAGAGAATTATGATGATGTCATCATTAATAGACAGAGCTCTCAAGGTGTAACAGGTGAGATGCACAGAACTACATTTTTTTTTTTATAAACCTTTGCATGTTTATATAAGATATGTTATGAGTAATCAAGCCACTTAGAGGAAAAAGGATCCTTCAAAATAAATAAAGTGTTTTATAAACTGATCTGACATGTTTTTATATCATTCTTGATCAGAGGGAGTTCAGGAGGAGTATGATGATGTGACGAGTGTCAGTGAAGATGTGAGAAACCTGTTGGGTAAGTTACTGTAACCCTTTTGTTCTCATTATAATAACATCTCTATTTATCTTTTAATATTTTTTATATTCTAAAAATAATAGTAAAATAAAAATATAAAAATGTTTATCCAGTTACAGCATTTGACATGATTTAAGATTTTGTTTGTATTAACAGATTATGATGATGTGGAGGAGGAGTTAAATAAAGACTTTGGCTCAGTGATCACACCCACTGCCTCAGTTTAACAAATATGAACAATGTTTGAGTGATATTGATATTGTTATGTCAAATCTCAGATTTTTATATATTTCCCCATTTTTTGTATTAAAACTGTAATGCCTTTATGAGATTTTGTTGTATTGTTTTTGACCTTGTTAAAAGCAATAAAAAAGCAGACCAATTTGTGTGTGTATTTCAATAAGACATTATAAAAAACCCTAAAAATCAAATGTATGATCTTACCTTATAAATCACAACCACACTGACAGTCAAAGACATGCTAAATATCTTGTTATATTATCTTTTATGATCAGGTGTGTTTTTAATCAATATGCATGTTGCTGACCATTTTACTGTTATATGCATTATTTATCAAGCTTTAAAAGTGTTGAGTTATATAAGGAATATTTATTTATTATACACCACATGTAATAATTTAATATGACTTAATAATGCTTAACAACAGAACATTTGAACCCCAGTGCAGCTCATGTCATCCATCAATATATAACAAGCACAGTTGCCTGTTGTGTGACGTCACATCAATTTCATCTATAGTTATAAAGTTATTCAAAGCTGCACACAACTTTATGAGAGCTTCTTCACTGCTGACAAACAACAATTTGTCACTGTAGCTGCAGGTTTCATTTTGGTTGATTGTAGGTAAATGTCCACTCAACAGAGTTCCCATTTTGTTATCTCTATGTTAAACACTCACTGACCACTTAAACTGTCCGTTAACACTAATACTGTATCAAATGGGCAACAAGTAAGTCCACAAGACCGCAAGCGCACTTGAAGTGAGCCATGCTGGGTTTAGTTCTTCATGGCTGAAGCAGCAGCATGTGAACAAGTATTAAATGTAATTGTCCCTGGAGAACGGGGAGGTCTGGTAACCTTATTTAAAGACTGTTTTTATAAAACTGAACGACAATACCAGAAATATCACTCTCACTGCTACAGTGTATTTACATTTTACAACATTCTGTCACTCTGTGTTTTAGAATATATAATAGCAGGAGACAAAAAGTGAAATGAATGTGATGTGAAATGAACTCTACATGTAATAGCTGTGAAAAAAAAAAAAAAAAAAAAAAAACATTCCTCTAGAAATGTCCTTTTCGTGTCAGAAAAAGTTCACCAGTAAGAAGCTCCCTCATGTGGTGACACAAGGACAAGACTCTTGTCTGCACTTCTTTACAATAAGAAGTATTTTGCTGCCATCTGCTGGATGGCAGCAGATGACAGCTGGCGTTAAACACAGCTACAGCTACAGCTTCAAATGTCTTTGATATAATGCCAAATTAATATATTTGGAACAAAAGCAAGTGTTTATTTACAAATCGTGTCTGAATAGCCCAGAATAGTTCAGCTCATTTTATAATGTATTAATGTACTGTTTATTGTGTTGTTGATTAGAAAATCAGAGCACTGTTGTTAACATCCACCTAAAATTATGTACAGTCATCCCAAAAATAACTTTCAAATGTTCCATTTATTATAATTTATACATTTATAGTAAATGTCAACTATCTAAATGTGAAATAAAGTTTCAGTAAGTGAGCAGTCAGTCATCAGTGCTTGTATCTGCTGTGTTCAGGTTCAGGCTTTGATGCTGAATATAAGCTGCAGTGTTTCTGTATCAATCTGCTTTAAGTTTAGTGTGACTTTATCTCTTGTGTTTGATGATTTCCTCTGTTGTGTCTAATAAGGTAACAGTGAGTGTCATTGGCAGCTGTGAGTCTCTCTCACTCTTTAGGGGGCTGACAGGAGGCAGTTTCTTCAGTGTGTTTGAGGGAGCAGAAGAGAAACTTGTGCTGACAGAGTCAAACAGACAGTGTGATGAGCAAAAGAAGATGGAGGGATGTCTAACACTCGTTTTACTCTCCTCTATAATCACTATGACTACATCTGGTAAGAGCAAAAAAGTCTGTATAGATTTGAAATGTTTAAATAATAAGTTTATCTGTGATGACCACTAGAAACATGTGAAAGGCTTGTGTAATCTAGAAAAAAAAATGTCTTGAGACACTAGACTATTAATTATCAGTAATATTTTACAATTTAATACATGTACTGACAACCAGTGTAATGACAGCAAGATCAAACTGTCTTGTTCAGAGGAGCACTCAACTTGTGCTCCAGCTTTATTATGCTCGTGTGTAAGTGTTGCCAAAAAAAAAAAACTTTTCCAACTTTTTTTTTTTTAAAGCATTTTTGTCAGGGTTCTGTCTAGGTCAGTGATTTCACTTTAATGGCAAATAAAAGCTTGTTAGTCAGTAATCAATGGATTATTTTCAAAAATGTCCGGTGTTATTTTAATAGAAGTCTAATTAAAATGCTCATTTAAAAGAAAAATGTCAGACAGACTTGACTGAGGTTTTTGCATCTGAAGTCTTCTTAAGTTCTTCAACTTTGCAATATTCTACAGATGATTGTAGGCTTGTCTGCTTCTACTGGCTAAATCCCTCTTTCATATACAGACTTCAAAACTGTTAGGTTGGTCAGTGACAACAGTCTCTGTGCTGGTAGAGTGGAGGTTCATCATGATGGTCAGTGGGGAACAGTGTGTGATGATGACTGGGATATGACTGATGCTGCAGTGGTGTGTAGAGAGCTGGACTGTGGGGAGGCTGTAGTAGAGGCTCTGGGTGATGATATGGCTCATTTTGGAGAAGGATCAGGACCAATCTGGATGGATGATGTGGACTGTAGTGGATCAGAGTCAACATTGAAGAACTGTAGGTCAGGAGGATGGGGTGTTAGTGACTGTAATCATGGTGAAGATGCTGGAGTCAGATGCTCAGGTGAGCTGCTCCATACATTACACTGTTACTGCAACACTCATCAGACTTTCATCCATTCAGACATCATATATGAAATGTAAAATAATTTGGTGTAATTTCTTTTTAGAGCAACTCATCAACAATATTATTTTATCTAAGACTTTTATCCATTAAAAAATAAACTGACATGCTGTTGTTTATAAGTCTGTATCATAATCATAGTTTCAGATGGTCTTCTGTGTTGTGTAAATACTACTAGAAACCTTAACCTTAAGATCTAGTCTTGTTGCTGGTTCTCACCTGTGTTACCAATGTTCCTTTTTCTTTCTTTGTTTAGATTTCAAGCTGGTCAGGCTGGTTGGAAGGTCTCACTGTTCTGGGAGGTTAGAGATATTTCATGATCAGACATGGATGTCAGTGTGTGACGCTGCCTTTGACCAGCAGGATGCAGAGGTTGTGTGTAGAGAGCTGGACTGTGGGGCTCCTGTACAGGTGCTGGGAGCAGCTGCTTTTGGCAAAGGAGATTCTCGTTTGTGGACACAACCGATTCAGTGCAGAGGAAATGAATCTCAGATTCAATTGTGTCCAACTTCACAGTACATACAGTGCTCTCAAGAAAACAGCGTGGGACTGTTATGTTCTGGTAAAATGTCAATATTTACTCTTTATTAGTGGTGCTTTCCAAAGGCAAAGCACATTTGCCTCGTTCAGACTGTCAGCCCAAATCTGATTTTGTGCAAATCTGGATGGAATCTGATTTGAATAACTGACAGTCCACACAACTGTTCATTTCCAATTTGTATGCCCATAAGCGCTAAATCCGATCTGTCCGGTCAGACTGAAAGGGATTTCCAGGAATGCGATTTGAATAGGATTGAATCACATCAGTCTCGTTCAGCCCAAACATGATTTTTGGCAAATTCGATTGAAATCCAATCATATTTAAATAGTCTAAACAGCAACGAACAACATGGAATCTGATTTATGCAAATCCGGATAAATGTAGTTCGAAACGGATCTGCACAAATTGGATTCCATGTAGTTCATTGTGTGGTGACAACAGAAAATGTGTCAATATAGAAATATCAAAACGTGCCTAACAAATATGACAATATTTGTCTGTACTAAACACTAATATTTTTTTTTTTCCTTTTCTTCCCATACCTGAGCAGAGACTCTTATTTTGATACGGAAAATTGCGTGTATGGACGCTATCTGTAGTTGCCGCTCATACATACGGAGCAGCTGGCAGAAGCAAGACGCGATTCCCGATTCTCTTTTGTCTTCCTGTATTTACAGGTAAATAATGTGAATATTTGAGAAAACTGTTTAAATTTCGTAGCATCTGTTTAATCGCGATGTATAGTTAGATCCATTGTTGATGTTATGTGAAAAATCGTACAGTTTTGTGTTGTGAAGGTAGTGCAACCATGGAAATGCTGTTGATTCTATGCTAATGATTCTATTAAGATGCTTTTAGAATTTTAACATGTTATTATTTAGTAAGTCTGAGGTGAATGTTTATTTGTTTATGTTGAAAAGTTAATCGGTTAAGTTAAGCGCTCTTTTGAAGAGCCACTCTGGAGTCGCGCTTGGCGCGTCTACTGATCACGTGATCAGCTCGTGTAGCGAGACGGGTAATGGTAGCTCAAGCTTTAGATTGTTCATTTATGGGGAACTAAATGTGAAATAAGTGTCACAAATGTTTTAAACTGTAAAACAGAGTTAAAGTTTGCATTTATGTGCATAATCTGAGTAAACTAATGCTAGATATAACAGAAAGAATATGAATGAGAGATTTTTGAATGTTAAAAGTAGACTAAATGCAGAGAATACAAGGTCAAAGGAATGAATGAAAGAGACAAACAATGAAAAGTAATACTGAGACTTTATTTCTTTTCTTTTGAAGAAAAACAAGTGTTTGTTCATGTTGAATACTGAATAATTGTCAATAAATATACATACAGAGGAGCTGGCAGAGACAAGACGCGATTCCCGACTCTCTTTTGTCTTCCTGTATTTACAGTAATCTGGCTGTCGGTTCACGGGGCCGAGACTTGCAACAGATTCTTGGGGGCTCGTCTGGGATTGGCCTCACGTGACACGGGAAGGCTGATCCAACCATATCAGGACCATTGGGACCAGGCGGCGTTGGGCTAGAGGCCAGCGGCCGCTACATCCACAGACGACGAGACACGAGGTGCGTGCCAGGTGACCTGCAGACGATTATCTCCATTCTGAGGTCGAGGCTGCAACGGAAGGGGCGACAGAGAGCAAGATAATGGCGGATCGTACGAGGAAACGCTTGGTGTGGGACATCCGAAAAGACTTCATCACACTACCTGCTGATGAACTGTTCCATATTGCCAAGGTCATCGGTCCTGTACAAGGTAAAGACTCATCTGAACTGGACCTGGAGGACAGTGAGGGTTGTTTTGAGTACATCAACGCCTTTATGTCAAGTGAATCTTTACTTGAGACTGAGGATCAAGGTATGAGTGGACTGTTGTCATTGCAGGAGACTGTAAAATCAGCAAAACAGTTTTGCAACACTGAATGTACATCTGATGTTGATACAAACACTCACCTTGCACATGTGTCACATCCACTCACTACTGATGAACAGCCACTGACCACTAATGGCACCTACTTGACAAAACAGGCTGTAACTGATTTAGGGGGTGTTAAGGGGGCTGAACCTAGAACAAACACAGATTTAAGTAAAATGCTTGCAGAGTATGAAGCACTTAGCAAGAAAATACAGCAATACATGACAACACCCACTCAGCACACTGATATGGCCCGATCTGGTGCACAGGTGAACCCCATCCCACCACCACCCCTGCACCGGACTGAACGACCTCAGCTGACAGCTCATAGCAGTACATTCCCAATGGTAGGACTCCCATGTATCCAGCCCCGCGAGTTCAAGATACACGGAGGCCAGATTGGGGACCACTCATCAGACATTGCATGTAACAATGTATGTAGGCAAATGGATGCTGGCCTCAGAGAGAACTTCAGCGAAACTGACATTATCAGAGGTGTGCTAAGAATCATCAAGCCCGGCATTTTCAAGGACATGCTGATAAATAAGGATGACATGACAGTAGATGAATTAAAAGGGTTCCTGCAGTCACACCTGGGAGATCGGAGCAGCACAGAACTATTTCAAGAATTGATGTGCACCAAACAAAGCGACCATGAGACAACTCAGCAGTTCTTATACCGTGTAATAGGGTTGAAGCAGAAAATACTTTTTGCAGTGAGGCAAGCTGATTCAGACCGCAAGTATAGTGCAGCCACTGTGCAAGACGTGTTTTTACACACAGTATACCAGGGCCTGAGTCACCGATGTAAAGACATCCGCAGTGAATTGAAGCCACTGCTTGCTGACAGTAATGTGACCGATGATGCCATTCTCAGACACGTAATGAAAGTCACAAGTGATGAAAATAAGAGACTGCGACGGCTGGGCCCACCGACCAGAATGAAACAGTCCACAGCGAGTAGTGCTCAAGTCCACAGTGAGCCTGGCAGTGATGAGGGAGGAAGGACAGAGGCTGCTTTGAGAAAAAGCCAAAATGACCCAATCAAACAACTGACCGCAAGAATCGACGTTCTTGCCAACATGGTTGATGCACTACAACACTTCCTGGCGACACGGGTGGAGAGGGGTTGCCAATGCTCAGCCAGTCAACCAATTTCACACAGAGTTAGCCGCTCACGATGCTGTTCACAGTGTACTGGAGAAGGGAGACAGGACTGTCCACATTGCTTCATTTGTGGTGAGGAGGGGCACAGGCAGCGGGGTGCTTGAGACGACCTCAGCGCCAGGGAAACGGGAACCGGCCACTGCAGAGGGACAGCCAGTGACTGCAGAACGAATGTCCCAAACTGACTCAACCTTCTTGACGCTGGAGGGACCTGAAGGATGTGACGTAGTTCTACCACAGGGCACGGTCCTCGGGACACTGCAGTGGATAGAAAGAATAGTGGAACCTGGACAATCAAGTGGAGCAAGGCAGACAGTCAGGGTCCAGACGGCAGGGACAGAGGAGGCAGTCACTAACACGGGCTTGTGGCATCCTCCTGCTGACTTGGGGCATCTGAGTGACAGTCAACGTGAAATTGTACAGAAGATGTTATACGAGGAGTCTAGTGTCTTCAGTAAAGGTGACGATGACATCGGATGCATCCCCAGTCTGCAGATGTCCATCACCCTTCAAGATGCTATTCCAGTTCAGAGAGCATATTCCGCTGTGCCGAAACCCCTGTTCACTGAGGTAAAAGGCTATATACAAGAACTCCTGGCCAAGGGATGGATCATCAAGTCCAAGTCGCCGTATGCTCCGGCTCTGTGTGGACTACCGCCTCCTAAATAAAAAGACCATTCCCGATCGATACCCATTGCCTAGGATACAGGAGTTAATAGACACGCTTGGGGGATATTCCTGGTTTAGCATTTTAGACCAGGGTAAGGCCTACCACCAGGGCTTTATCGACGAGGGTTCCAGACACATGACAGCGTTCATTACCCCTTAGGGCCTGTATGAGTGGGTGCGGATCCCCTTTGGCCTGTCAAATGCACCTGCTGCTTTTCAACGCAGCATGGAGGAGATGCTAGACTCGTTAAGGGATGAGTGCTGCATACCCTACCTAGATGATGTCCTGTGTTACGCCAAGTCATTTGAACAGCATGTTGAGAGCCTTAGGAGAGTGTTAAGGGCCCTTCGGTGTCACGGCGTAAAACTGAAACCTGAAAAATGTGAGATGTTCCGGAAAGAGGTCAGGTACGTGGGGCGCCTGGTGTCTGCTGAAGGAGTGAGGATAGATCCAAGGGACCTGGAGGCTGTTCGATCTCTCACACACAGGACCCCACAGGCTGTTGGGGTTCCTCAGCTATTATCGGACATTTATCCAGGACTTCTTCAGAGTTGCAAGCCCCCTGTACGAGTTGCTGCAGGCGAAGACAGGGCCTGAGCAAGCCTTGCACGGCTGAAGAAAAGCTAATGGGCCACAAGTTCCCTCAAAGACTCCGGTGGAGTGGACAAGAGACCATCAGCAAGCTCTGGAGAGACTAGTTGGCATGCTAGAGGAACCACCAGTGCTGGCATATCCGAACTTTAACCTGCCTTTCACGCTCCACACCGACGCGTCAGAAGAGGGCCTGGGAGCGATTCTCTACCAGCGACAGGAGGGAAAACTGAGAGTAATTGGCTAAGGGTCCAGGACACTGACGAAGGTTGAGAGGAACTATCGGTTGCACAGCGGCAAGCTTGAGTTCCTGGCCTTGAAGTGGGCAGTCTGCGAAAAATTCCGGGACTACCCAGCGCTTCACTGTGTATACCGATAACAACCCACTGACTTACGTGATGAGCACTGCAAAGCTGAACGCGGTAGGCCATCGCTGGGTCGGGGAGTTATCTGATTTCCGGTTCGACATCAAATACCGGCCAGGAAGAGTTAACATCGACGCTGACACGCTGTCGCGTCTTCCCCTGGACATTGAAGCGTTTGAGTCACAGTGTACAGAACAGCTACCTACCAGTGTTGTACAAGCGGCCTGGGAGGGTAGTCATGTGTCCAGGGAAAAGGATGTGGCCTGGATTGCTGCTTTGTACATGTCTGCTGTGGAGGAGAAAGTAGAGCCATCTCCCACCTGCCTGCCGACAATTGAACTGGAAGAACTGATCACAGCCCAAAGAGATGATCCCGTGATTTCGCATTCAAGGCACTGGAAAGTGGATGGAGGAAATGAGAGGAAACTTGACAGGGAAAAGCAGGAAGCTCATGTACGAGTGGAATAAACTACATGTGGAAGGGGGACTTCTCTACCGAAGGACGATGGAGAGAAATCAACTAGTCCTGCCAAGCAAATATAAGAAGCTGGCCCTTGAGCACCTCCATGACAGGATGGGACATGTGGGGACGGAGAGAGTACTCAGTTTGGTGAGGGATCGATTCTACTGGCCGTATATGAAGGCTGAGATAGAAGGGTACGTGACCAGGAAATGTCCCTGTATAAAGCAGAAGAAGCCCTTCGCACATGTCCGAGCACCCATGAGTTGTATTACAACGCACTCACCTATGGAGCTGGTGTGTAAAGATTACCTCCACTTGGAGCCGAGCCGTGGAGGGTATAAGTACATCCTGGTGGTTATGGATCATTTCACCAGGTTTGCTCAGGCCTACCCAACTAAAAACAAGTCAGGGCGGACTGCAGCAGAGCGATTATTCCAGGACTATATCCCACGCTTTGGGTACCCGGCTAAGTTGCACCATGATCAGGGCCGTGAATTTGAGAATGAATTGTTCCGGACTCTCAGACAACTTGCTGGCATTGGGGACTCCCGCACGTCGCCATACCACCCGCAAGGGAACCCCGTGGAAAGGTTCAACCGGACCCTCTTGCAGATGCTGAGGACGTTGACAGACAGGGAAAAGGAGAGATGGAAGAACTACTTACCTCAGGTTGTACACGCATACAACTGTACCCACCACAAGTCCACGGGGTACTCTCCCTTTTACCTGCTGTACGGACGACATTCCCATCTCCCAGTTGATCTGATCTTTGGTCTGGTGGAGCCAGAGGAAGAAACGACACCTAAGGGGTACGCAAAGCAGTGGGCACACAGGATGAGTGAAGCGTACAAGATCGTTGAGAGTCACAGTCGGCAGTCAAGTGTGAGAGGGAAAGCCCTGTACGACCAGAAAGTGAGGGGGGTTGTGCTGAAGGCAGGAGTTTGAGTATTGGTTAGGAACCTTGGGGAGCGAGGAGGCCCAGGAAAGTTGCGGTCCTACTGGGAGAAAGCTGTATATGTGGTGAAGGAACAAGTATCAAACAACCCTGTGTATGTCGTATATCCTGAGAACAGTGACAGTAGAAAGACCAGGGCACTACATCGAAACCTGTTGCTACTAGTGAGCGACCTACCTGTAGAAGCTCCAGCGATGACACCCGGATCCACGAGTCCTGAAAAACAGAAAAAAACAGTGAGACACACAAGCAACGACAACATGGATGACAAAGACAGTGACCTGGCAAGCTCCGATGCAGAGAGTAGCACAGGAGGATACTGGTTAAGAGCTCCAGTCAATTGGCCAACATCAGGAAGCGACCAACTCCCAGAGCAAGCTCCTGTAAGGGAAACCACTCGTGTTCTACAGGGAAGGGAAAACCCAGAACAGAGTCAAGACAGAGAGGTGCAAAGAGCAAGTGAGAGTCCAGCAGATAGAGGAACAGCTACTTACCTTGAGGCGGCACATCCAGTTTACGCTGATGAAGCAGACGGAGCAAATACAGAAAGTGAGCCTGATGGTGTTGACAGAGCTGAGGGTCTGGGGATGGAAGAAGAGGCCACTGTCAGAAGGTCAGCTAGAGAGCGGAGGCCAAGACAAATTTATACCTATGATACGTTGGGCCAACCTGTGATCCACCCCTACACTCACACACTGAACTCAGTTACTGCTTACCCCACCCCACACATGCCCGTTTGGGGTTTACACAACTACACCACACCCATTACTTACCCTCACTGGTAATTACCTTCCGCCTACACACCTTATGGGGTTACAACTGCTGTTCATTAAGAGTAATTAAAGTGTTTGGTTATGGGAAGCTTTGATCTTTTTGTCAGGGAGAGTGTGGTGCCCACAGAAAATGTGTCAATATAGAAATATCAAAACGTGCCTAACAAATATGACAATATTTGTCTGTACTAAACACTAAAAAAAGGGATTCTTACTTTTTTTTTTTTTTTTCCCTTTTTCTTCCCATACCTGAGCAGAGACTCTTATTTTGATACGGGAAAATCGCGTGTATGCACGCTATCTGTAGCTGCCGCTCATACATACAGAGGAGCTGGCAGAGACAAGACGCGATTCCCGACTTTCTTTTGTCTTCCTGTATTTACAGTAATCTGGCTGTCGGGTCTCCGGAGCCAAGACTTGCAACAATTGCCGTTAGACTATTTAAATATGATCAGATTTCAAACGAATTTGCATAAAAATTGGATTTGGGCTGACAGTCCGAACAAGGCTTTATTATTGACCTTATTCTCCAGAGAAACAAGGGCGTCACCATATTTAGAATATTGTCATTATCGCTGTCTAAGAGTAATAGCTGGCAAAAGGGATTTATGTATTGTACAGTTAACGTGTTAAAGTTATCGTGAACATTGTAATGTTTAAAGCAAGTGTCTTAAAGACAGCAAATGCAGTGCTAAAAAGGGGCGGGGCTACATAAGGTAAATTCTTCTTCCACACAAAATTTCAGCACGTAACGTTACCTCATCCCGCACCATTTGTCAAATCGACTGGCTCACTGAAAAGAGGTGCTGTATCTTTTCTAAGCAATCGGACCTATGATGTTTGCTCAGTGGACGAAAAAGTGGGCAAAAAAAATCCCACACACTTACCTTGACAGAAAGTTTTTGAATTAGAATCTTAACTGTCACTCTGTGGATATAGTATTTGGATAGAAATGTCATAGAAACATGGGGCTTTTGCTCGTTTTGACGCATGCTAGCAAACAGGACTTCCGGAACACTCTAGCACCCACTTAGCAACGCCCTATCAAGTTACTAGCAACCACCCAGGATATCCCAGTAATCGCTTAACAACACCATAGTAACCACCAAGACACCTTAGCAACCATGTAGCAACACTCTAGCTACCAGCCAGGGTACTATAGCAAGCACCTTGGTACAACTCATAACACCCTAGCAACCACCCAGAATGCCTTAGCAATTCCCTAGCAACCACTCGGAGTGTTAATCATTTGATTGTTTGTTTTGTATAGTTATGGTGCAAAAACAATTGAGAAGAGTTAAGTAGTTTTGAAATAAATGTTTGTTTTTGCAGGAGGTGTGTGCTGTTTTGAATGTTGTGTTTCTTTTGGGTTTGTGTGTAGAGTTTAGAGAAAATGAGCCACCGTTTCAGAAGGAGTGTGTAGGCTAAGCAATTGTTAAAAACTGTAATACTACAACACTAAACAGAATTATTTGTTTTGTTAATTTTTTCCTGTCCATCTTTATTTGTCCAGTTCGAAATATGTATAAATATTTGTATTTACCAACTTCTGTTCTTCTACCGTGGTTATATCACTTTCTCTCTCTTTCATGTACAGATTTTGAGACTGTTAGGTTGGTTGGTGGTAACAGTCCCTGCAGTGGTAGAGTGGAGGTTCAACATGATGGTCAGTGGGGAACAGTGTGTGATGATGACTGGGATATGACTGATGCTACAGTGGTGTGTAGAGAGGTGGGATGTGGAGAACCTGTAAATGCTCTGGCTTACTTTGGACAAGGATCAGGGCCAATCTTGATGGATAATGTGAATTGTAGTGGATCAGAGTCAACACTGAAGAACTGTAGCTCATTAGGATGGGGTGTTCATGACTGTGGTCATCAACATGATGCTGGAGTCAGATGCTCAGGTGAGCTGCTCCACACATCACCCTGTTAATGCACCACTGATCAGACTTTCATTCATAAACTTTGTATACACAATTTAAAATAATTGGTTCGTAATTTGATTTCAAGGTAATTCATAAACAACCAATTAATAATTAGTATATTTTGTGGTACAAGCTTTTCACTTTCATCCATTTAAAAATCCATTATTAATTAAATAACTTGCTGTTGTTTCATGTCAGTATCATAATCATACTAACAGATGGTCTTTTGTGTTGTGTAATTATAATCAGAAACCATAAACTATGGACGATTTACAAGACTTGCTGATGGACCTCACCTGTGCTCTGGGAGATTAGAGGTTTTTCGTGGGAACACATGGTACACAGTGTGTGACACTGCCTTTGACCAGCAGGATGCAGAGGTTGTGTGTAGAGAGCTGGACTGTGGGGCTCCTGTACAGGTGCTGGGAGCAGCTGCTTCTGGGAAAGGAGATGCTCAGATGTGGACACAAGAGATTCAGTGCAGAGGAAATGAATCACACAGTCTGCGCTGTCCATCATTAACCTCACATAATATAAACTGCACCCATGACAGTTATGTGGGACTGATATGTTCCGGTAAAATGTCAATGTTCAGCCTCTTATAGGGAAATCTAATTGTTAAAAAGTATAATTTAATAATTTGATTAGTTTCAATGAGCTCTGTGATCTTTGTCCAGGTTACACTGATCTCAGACTAGTAAATGGTCCTGACATCTGTTCTGGTCGAGTTGAACGTCAGTGCTCAAGTAAATGGGGCACAGTGTGTGATGCATGCTGGGATATGAGAGCTGCCAGTGTCCTCTGTAGACAGTTGAATTGTGGGATTGCTGTGTCTGTTGTGGGATCAGACTGGTTTGGAGAGGGAAGTGGTGAAATCTGGGCTGATGTGTTTGATTGTGACGGGAATGAAACAAAACTCTCAGAATGTTCCATCTCTTCATGGAGTCGAGCTGAACGTTCTCATAGACGAGATGTTGGAGTCATCTGCTCTAGTGAGTCTACTGTGACATTTACTGATATTACACTACTGGAAGACTTCATCTTATACAATATACAATATTTTTTCCCTATATATGTACATTTCAGACTGAAGATTAATTCTTGTGTCATTTAAGTTTCGAATTTACTTATGTAAAATATAATATTGATATAAAGCATATTTATTAAATAAATGTTCCTCAGTGGTCTTTAACACATTTGGAGTATTTTAGAAAAGTGTCAGGTCTTCTTTTCAGATTCCTCTCTGGCTCTTCATGATGGTCTGGTGCGGTTGTCTGGAGAGAGACAGTGTGAGGGGGAGGTGGAAGTTTTCATCCATCAGGTCTGGAGGAGAGTTCTGCTGGACTCCTGGAGTCTCACTGAACCCTCTGTGGTCTGCAGACAGCTGGGCTGTGGCTCTGTGCTAAACATCAACACCTCCTCTTCATCCAGTCCTGAACACAGTCATGAGTGTGTGACGGGCTTCCAGTGCTCTGGGAGTGAAGCTCATCTGGGGAACTGCAGCTCTCCACAAACTCTCAACTGCAGCTCCACACAACAGCTGTCAATCACCTGCCTTGGTGAGAACAACAACGTCTGAGCAGATTCTTCAGTTATTACTGGCGCTCTGGGAGGCTGGAGGTGTATCATAACACTGTGTGGGGCTCAGTCTGTGACGATCAGTGGGACATCAGGTGGTCTGCAGGCAGCTGGGTTGTGGAGCAGCACTGAGGGCTGATGGGAATTCAGTCTTTGGTGCTGGTAAAGGTGTTGTGTGGATGAACAGAGTCAAGTGCAGAGGGAATGAAATTCATCTGTGGGACTGTCTTCTCTCCCTGAAAAACCACACTGACTGCTCCCACAAAGAGCACGCTGGACTCACCTGTGCAGGTCGCAGCAAACACTGAGGGATATTATTAATTTATCAATCATTTCATAATATTTGTGTTTAAATCAATCAATTGCATGATTGTTAATGTGTTTTGGCAGATTTGCCAGATTTGTCAGTGTCCACTACTCCTTCCACAACAACATCAGCTTCTCCTCCAGTTTTTCCTCCAGTGCACTCAACATCAGTCACTCCTTCACAAATTTCTCCAGAAGTGTTTCTCTCCGTCCCCCCCAGTGCTTGTGATTGTACTGGTAGTTGTGCTCTTACTGCTCTTAGTGCCACTGCTTATACTGATTCAGCAGAACAGAGTGATGAGGAGAGGTAGGAGAGATCCAGAGACTGTCATATTGTGTCTAATTCAGTGTGTGATCAGTCATGTGTTGTGAACTGACAGCAGGTTTGTCTGTCTACACTCACAGCTCTCTCTAAGAGGAGACACAGGATGACGACTGAGGCCGTTTATGAGGAGATTCAGCACAGACCTACTAATATTCACAATCTCTTCACTCAGAGAGGTGAGTAAGTGTCATAGTGTCAGATTTGTAGTGATCAACAGGATAATCGCTTAATTCAGAGGGATGAGTGGAATTAATCACATTCATTAATTTGTGGGACCTTGTGTGTTATTTGAAATTATATAGTGTTAGTGTAGAATAAATAAAATAAAAAAAGAAAGTGGGGGTTTTGGCTGATTGGTGACTATGAATGTATCTGATAGTTCTACTCCATAACAGGAAGTGTCCCTTCTGAAGAACAGCATTTTGAGTATGAAGATGCTGATGAGCTTCTTTCAGGTTAGGGGACTTAAAGTAATGTTACCCACTACATAATAAAGCCTATGTATGTTGTGCATTTGTAATTAATTAAAAACATTCACTTTGCAAGTTTTCTTAGTGGATATGATATACACAGACAGCTGCAGTGTGGAGTGGCCCTCAGTAACCAGCAGGTACCAGCCTGGTTTGGTCCTGGTTCTGGACCCATATGGCTGGATGAGGTGGAGTGTGAGGGGAATGAGACGTCCCTGTGGAGCTGCTCTTCTCCTGGATGGGGAAAACATGACTGTCAACACAAGGAGGATGTAGGAGTCGTGTGCTCAGGTAAACAGTAAAACATAAATTGAAAAACTTGACAGTATTATAATAACAGTAAGTATGTGACTGATTCCATTAACAGTTCTTGCAATACATTTTTTCAATGCAGACAGAATACAGTACTAAAAAAAACCACCTCGTCACCGTTAAACAACACTACTGAATTTACAACATGAAACAGAGTGCAATCTATGACTGATTCATAGTTGCTGGTTTATGCTGGTCCTTTGCTGGTTTGTGCTGGTCCTTGACCAACTAAGGACCAGCATAAACCAGCTAAGGACCAGCTTAAACCAGCATCAAAACCTACCTAACCAGCATCAAAACATACCTACCAGTATATGCTGTTTTTTTCAACAGGGTCGTTACTCGTTGCTGAGGAATATAATGTAGCGATCCAATATCTAGGCTATTTTACTAATGAAAGTCACAGGGCAGCCTTGACAAGAAGTTTGGCACGCGTGTCTGTGTGCATCAATTAAATGAGTGCATTAATATAGTGCTTTGCATTTAACCCATCCAAGTGCACACAAATATTGTTAGAAGAAAACAGAATCATTAAATTCTTTTTATCTGTGATTAACTGTAATTCTTTGAGAGTTGTGGTTGATTCTTACACTTTCACATCTAGAGTTTAAAGAGTTTAAAGAGACAGAATGACTGTGTTAATGAAGTGGCCAAGATCACCTGCTCAGGTAGACTTGAGAAGTGATCATTTTAGTTTAAATATTATTATTTTTTCTTTTAATGGCTTTTCTATTCAGTGGTGAATGAAATTAACATATTTTCATCTCAGAGGCACAAACTCATGATTCTCCTTGGAGACATCTTACATGTTCAACCTCACCATTTTCTCAACAAAGACATTGTTCAAGTAAGTTTATTAGTATGTTGTATTTTACTAAAATAATCTGTGCTCTTGAGCAGCAAATGCACATTCCACAATGCTGGTCATTGCTTGATGTTTGTGTTTTAGATCATGTTCCTCTCAGACTGAGTGGAGGGGAGGGCCGGTGCTCTGGGAAACTGGAGGTGTATCATAACGCTGTGTGGGGCTCAGTCTGTGATGATCAGTGGGACATCAGTGATGCTCAGGTGGTCTGCAGGCAGCTGGGTTGTGGAGCAGCACTGAGAGCTGATAGGAATTCAGACTTTGGTGCTGGTGAAGGTGTTGTGTGTCTGAACAAGGTTGAGTGCAGAGGGAATGAGATTCACCTGTGGGACTGTCCTCTCTCCCTGAAAAAACACACTGACTGCTCCCACAAAGAGCACGCTGGACTCACCTGTGCAGGTCACAGCAAGCACTCAATAATATTATTCATTTGATCATTTAGAGCTAATAATATTTTTGTATTCAAAACTATAGTAATTTAAAATGTGTTTTGACAGATTTGCCGGATTTGTCAGTGTCCACTACTCCTGCCACAGCAACATCAGCTTCTCCAGTGCACTCAACATCAGTCATTCCTCCACAAACTCCTTCAACAGTGTCTCCTCCGTCCTCTGTTCCCTCAGTGCTTGTGATTATACTGGTAGTTGTGCTCTTACTGCTCTTAGTGCCACTGCTTATACTGATTCAGCAGAACAGAGTGATGAGGAGAGGTAGGAGAGATCCAGAGACTGTCATATTGTGTCTTATTCAGTGTGTGATCAGTCATGTGTTGTGAACTGACAGCAGGTTTGTCTGTCTACACTCACAGCTCTCTCTAAGAGGAGACACAGGGCGACGACCGAGGCCGTTTATGAGGAGATTCAGCGCAGACAAAATCACTTCACTCAGAGGGGTGAGACATGAGCCATCAATCTCATTTAATACCATTAATAAGAGAATCTGTTAGACAATCACTGACACAATGATTTATGATCCAGATGAAATGAGGATTCTGTTAGTAATGATGAACATGTTTCTGATTGTACTGTTCTCCTTTAACAGGGAGTCTTATTTCTGAAGAATTGTCCAATACTATTTAAATAATGTTGTTTACATTTTATTCTTCTTTTTAGCAATACAATTCAAGACTGCATATTATGATGATGTCGCCAATGGCAGTGGCATAATAGGTTAGTAACCTTCTTATTTGATAACATGATTCATTACTAGATGGTAAAAAAACGTAATGGTCTTATGACCTGCAACAATAACATATATTGGCTTTTGCATTCAAACATATTCTGTGTTGATGCAGAAGAGATGGTGAAGGAAATCACACATGGATACTATAATGATGTCATCACTGATGGACTGAAACCAGAGACAGCTGTCCTTCTGTTATTCTACAACAGGATATAATAAATAGTTTTAAATAAAAAATATTAATGATGTGAAGAAAAAGGAATGTTAAGTTTTGAACATGCCATTCTTTTAAATTAGTAGAAGACACACCTGAGAGCAGGGGTGTCCTAGTTGGGTGAAAAGTGGGACTAAATTACCAGGGCCCCAAGTGGGGGGAGGGCCCCTGAGGAGTGAAAATTTATTTTCCTTTAAATATAATTTTAAGATCACAATAAATGTTGTTAACTAATGTAAATGCTAATATTTTGGGTAAATGCATCAGTTGATTGATGTATTAAATGGTGTCCAAGTACATATAGTGTCTGAGGACAGGCACCCTCTCCCTTGCACGAAATGGTTTAGTCCACCTTCACCGGGCTTTTTGACTAGGCGCATTTGAAGTAGCGTTCATTCTGCTGAAGCGGCAGACGGCAGTGTATAACTGTGCTATGGAAGATGATGTCTAAGAAAGCTAAATCCGGTTCTCAGAAAAGAAAAGAGAGGCAACAAAGGGATAAAAAAAAGAAATGAGGGAAAGCAACTGCTAACAGACTTCTTTCCCAAGAAAGGTGAGCCCAAAATGTGAGAGCAAATAGTTTACAAATGAACTCCTGCTGTGGTTACAAAACACTTCAATACCACCGCGATTATCAGTGCTAATAACACAACGGCATAACACAAAATTAGAAATTACATGATGCCTTGTTTGCATAGCCTACACCATTTCAATAGTATACTAATTCGAAAACTAAATTAATATTTGTTATTGGACTATAATAGTATAACTTTGTAGGCTCAATGTCATATAGGTTCATGAGGATAGGCTGTCATATTAGTAGCAAAGCTAACTTGTGAAACGCATGGCACTCAGTTTCAGAAACTGTGGAACGCTGAAATGGCATTTTTCTTTAATGTAATATACTCCTTGATAAAAAGCTGTTCTCTTCAGCCAAATGAAAAAGTGTTTCAATTTTCATGCAGGCCTATAATGTTAGGCTACCTTTGGTGGCATCTACTGTTAGCTTTTAAGCATTCTGCAAATAAAACAGAAATTCAGAGAAGTTGTGTAATAAGGCTTTTTTTGTTATACATATAAGAGTTCTTAGATTAGTAGTAAGGTTAGTTGTAGGTAGTTGTGAACCTCGAGCTTATGGTGGCCCATGGCCACTGCTTGTGCATAGGGCCCAGAATTTGGTGCTACGCCCCTGCCTGAGAGCCGCGATGATGTCATCATCAGTCAACAGAATTCTGAGATCAAAAAAGGTTTTTTTTTTTTGTTTTTTTTTGTATTTTAAATTATAACATTCCTTTATAGTCAAGCACATTTAAATATGTTATCTTAATGATATATTTTTGGCTTATATGTTCATGTGTCATGGACACACCAGAGAACTGTGATGTCATCATTACTGGACAGAACTCTCAAGGGCAGATGATGAAAGCTGAGTTCCAGAGAATTACATTTTGGCTGCATCTGAAAGCTGAAAAATTCGGCTTCTTTAGTCAATATATGTAGGTAGGAAGGCAACGTCCGAATTCAATGATTGTGTCACATCCTGGTTACTGAGATACAGCACCTTCATCGGTTCGGTTTTTAAAGGCAGCATAGATCTGTCTAAATTTTTGGCCAACTTTTTCCACTTTTAATGTCATTTCCAGCAAGAAATTTGTATTGTAGTAATTAAATATTCACTTAGTTTTCACCAAAACCCTTCCAAAATAAATTTTGTGAGGAACCTTTATGCACAAACACCACCAGCTAAGTCATTGCCTGATAGAGCAGCAGGGCAGCAAGTCAGCTGCCTAAGCTTTCAGGTGCAGCCTATATCACATCATATCTATGTTTACAGTATTAGACATGAGTTCTGTTTAATCTTGTCACTTATAGAAAAATGGATTCATCAAATAAGATAAAAAAATAAACAAAAAAAAAAAGTAATTAATAAAACACTTTAAAATATTCTTGTGATCAGGAGTTGATGAGGAGTATGATGATGTGATGAGTGTGGGAGAAGATCTGAGCAATCTGTTTGGTAAGTTATAGTAACCACTTTGTTATCATTATATCCTGAATTCCTTTTTTATATATATATTTCATTGTATATTTTCTTCCAGATCAATAGACTCCATTTTAAAAGGAAAGGACGTGACGTGTGGCCAAGTATGGTGACCCATACTCGGAATTTGTGCTCTGCATTTAACCCATCCAAGTGCACACACACAGTAGTGAGTAGTGAACAAACACACGCACACACACACCATGAACACACACCTGGAGCAGTGGGCAGCCATATTGCTATTGCTGCGGCGCCCGGGGAGCAGTGAGGGAGAAGTGAGGGGGAACGGTGCCTTGCTCAAGGGACTCACCTCAGTCGTGGTATTGAGGGTGGAGAGAGTGCTGGTTATTCACTCCCTCCACCTTCAATCCCTGCCGAACCTGGGACTCGAACCCGCAACCTTTCGATTACAAGCCCGACTCCCTAACCATCAGGCCCCCATATTCTGCCCCCATATTTAAGTATTCATATAAACAGCAACATTCACCATAATGTGATTTTTTTTTTTTTTTTTTTTTAATAACAGAGTATGATGATGTGAGGGAGAAGTCAAACAAAGAGGAAGGGTCCGTGTGACTCAATCACATGCACTGCCTTGGATGGACACATTTGAAAGCTCAATAGTTTGAGTAATATTTTAATGTGAAATCTCAGCTTTCATGTTATTTGTAACCTTTTTTGTAATTAAACCTTTCTTATTGCATTTTTGTTGTATTGGGTTATGGCCTGTTGTTTTCTATCTATCTATCTATCTATCTATCTATAAAATATTTTTTTTTTGTAAAATTTCCAAATAAAACTAACTGTTTGATCATGTAACTGATGTTTTCATAAAAAGTACTTAAAAGTAAAAAATGTCATAAAAAAAATTATAAACAAACAAATATATAAATAAATAAATCATAACACATTTATTTGTGCATTATTTCTATCTCTGTAGTGCAGCTATTAATGGTTCTGATTTTAATAATACAATTATTCTGAATAATTAGACTATTTAACTTGTCACTGCTTATCTTAAATCCAATGGCTATTAAAGTGTTCAAGTGTGATTATGTATCCAGATCACTTCTAATGTCCCCAGTAACACAAAAATACCTTGAGATATAAATGCAACCAAATAGAGGATTCTTTTTTCTAAGTCAGTGAGCACCGTTGGAGGAGACCTTTGTGCATCCTTTGTGTTGTATACATAAACCATTGCAATCAGTGTTTCTGATTAATTTTATTAATCAGTGGTTCTCTGTTGTCCAAACAAATATGAGGCCAGGTCATGTTATTCTCTCCAATATTTCACGCTGATGGAAAAAAAAAAAGAAAAAAAAAAAAAGAAAACTTTTTATAACCTGTTAATATGAATGCTCATTTAAAATCAGATAATTGAAAAGTATCCTTTTGATTTTTGTATGAATGAGCATTTCTGATGGAAAAATATTAGGGCAAAGACACTGCATCTGTCAATTTTGAGATTTTAGGCTTTTTGGCTTTTCATAAAGTATTTTTTTAAACTGCTGGAAAGAAAGCATCCAAAATACACTTTTAAGTGTTTCTTTTATAGCACTGTATCTATTTTAGTCTGTAGATTTCAATTGCAACACTTATACAACACTTTATATTTATTTATAAGGCCAGTTTCTCAAAATGTAATTTTTCTGCTGCACCGAGCCAAAAATCTCAACTTCAGCAGCACTTACTTACATCAAACATTACAGTTTTATTCAGATCTATATTCTGAGGGTTTTTACAGAGGGGTTTGTTCATATATATGAACATATGAACATATGCCTTATTCTTATTTATTTTACGTATTATTTTAAATTGTGATTTTTTTTTTTTTCCCCCTTGAAGTTGATAGTGTTTTCTTATTTATGTAGTGATAAAAGAAATAAAAATGTATTAGATAACAATTCATTTGCATATTTACATATTTAAATAATGTATAATATATAATATATATTTATATATATATATATAATATGTATATAAATAAATAATATATATATATATGTGTGTATGTGAATGACAAACACCTATATACATAATACATAAATAAAATAATTTTAATTGTTTCATAAAACATAAAAAATAAATAAATGTATAAATAAATTAGGAAACATAAGTAGAAAATCTTTTTATTTATTAATTTATTCATTTAACATTTCTTTGAAGATTTATTTATTTATATTTCTTTTAATATATTAAATTATATATGTATTTATTTATTATTTTGGCAACTTTGGCATTCCATATAAAAGAGGCTGCATGAAAAATTGCAGCAACACAGGGCCAAGACTCAGACTACTCGTCTTTACAATAAGTAGTGTTTTGCTTCCATCTGCTGGACAAATACAGCATTGCAGCCTTAAACGCACATGATTATTGATGTTATTTCATAATTCTTCAAGGTATACCTATTGAAAGTAGATGCTATTTAATTCAATAAAAACACATGAGAATAGCTTTAGCAGCAATATAGATTATACTATGGTGTAAAAATATTTTTACTGTTTCCCTGGTTAGAATAAAAGAACAAATTAGTAAAATACATGCAAAGTAAAATGCATAATTTATCCAGAAACAGTGATATTAAATGTTAAATTCATTAAAATTAGTACTGAGAAACTGGTTAGTCTGAAATGTTCAGACTTTCAAAGCTATTCAACAGTGCTTGTATCTGCTGTGTTCAGATTCAGGCTTTGATGCTGAATACAAGCTGCAGTGTTTCTGTATCAATCTGCTTTAAGTTTAGTGTGACTTTATCTCCACATTGACTTATGACTGACACGAGTCTGTCCTCAGTGAAGTGTCTCTTCACGCTGGAGGAGGAGTCCCGCTCATCAGTGCTGACACTTTATTGATATATATGGAGAAAAAAAAAATGCTGCTTTCTGATTTGTCACTGATTGTGTTTGATGATTTCCTCTGTTGTGTCTAATAAGGTAACAGTGAGTGTCATTGGCAGCTGTGAGTCTCTCTCTCTCTTTAGGGGGCTGACAGGAGCCAGTTTCTTCAGTGTAATTGAGGGAGCAGATGAGAAACTTGTGAGTTGATTAAATAGTGTGTGTTGAGCTGAAGGAGAAGATGGACAGCTGCCTGATGCTGATGATGATTCTGTGCTATATGGTAAAACTCATCACCTCTGGTAGGTACATAATCAGGGTCAATAGGTAATATATATTTTTTTAAATGAGCTGAAATTGACATAATAATTTTACACTTTACTACGTACTATGTTTGGTATGTTTACAATTGTCTCTCTCATGTGTAGACAGTGTGAGTGTGAGGTTGGTGAATGGCAATAACCCCTGTGCTGGTAGAGTGGAGGTTCATCAAAATGGTCAGTGGGGAACAGTGTGTGATGGTTGGTGGGATATTGCTGATGCTGCAGTGGTGTGTAGAGAGCTGGACTGTGGGACGGCTGTAACAGCAACAAAAAATGCTCACTTTGGACAAGGATCAGGACCAATTTCAATGGGTTATGTAGAATGTAGTGGATCAGAGACTACACTGAAAGACTGTGGTTCAAACAGCGAGTATACACAGAAATACTGTGCTCATAATCAAGATGCTGGTGTCGTCTGTTCAGGTAAGCTGCTACAAAACTCAGCCTGATATTTCAACACTCTCTTTAATAATTCTCATTCAAGCAATAAAATGCTTCTATATGTTGGTGTGGACAAACTGCATCAGTGTCAATCTTATTAATCAGGCAGTCTGTTTAATTGTTTTGTTCATTACAATATATTCATCCTCATCCCTTATTTTCTTTTAATAAACTATGATGGACTGAATCACCATTAAATGTCATGTCTTTTATTTTATTCAGACAGTCTGATTTGACATTCATTTTATTTTAATGAACATTATAAAATTATGGATGTAAGATATAATTACAGATAAAGCAGATTATATGAAATAATGAAATACAACCTTTTAATAATAGATTAATAACATTTTAAATAACATCCTCCTTCCTTCTTTCCTCCTCCCTCCTCCTTCCTCCTTTTTTTTTTACTGTTCCAGGTGAGTTGAGATATTTAATTAATAATAATGTACTCCTGTTGTATAAACACAGGTCGCCACCCCACACTTGTTAATGGATCCCACCTGTGCTCTGGGAGATTAGAGATACTTCAGGAGAAGAAACGATACACAGTGTGTGACGCTGCCTTTGACCAGCAGGATGCAGAGGTTGTGTGTAGAGAGCTGGACTGTGGGGCTCCTGTACAGGTGCTGGGAGCAGCTGCTTTTGGCAAAGGAGACACTCAGATGTGGACACAAGAGATTCAGTGTAGAGGAAACGAATCACACATACGACGCTGTCCATTGTCAACATCAACTAAAACAAACTGCACCCATGATAATGACATAGGACTGATATGCTCTGGTAAAATATTTAACCTCTTTGTAAAGAATATTGTTAGAAACAAAGATTCATTTGTTTGCTCAATAACACAATCTAAAATCTCTGACTATTGTTCTCTTGGTTTTATATGTATGTATGTATGTATGTATTTGTATTGTTTTTAGTAAGAACTGTGTTGTCTGTCCAGGTTACACTGATCTCAGACTGGTAAACGGCCCAACGGGCTCTTGTTCTGGAAGAGTGGAGCTTTGGCTTCTCAATGAGTGGGGCACAGTGTGTGATGCATGCTGGGATATGAGAGCTGCCAGTGTCCTCTGTAGACAGCTGAATTGTGGGATTGCTGTGTCTGTTGTGGGATCAGACCGGTTTGGAGAGGGAAGTGGTGAAATCTGGGCTGATGTGTTTGATTGTGACGGGAATGAAACAAAACTCTCAGAATGTTCCATCTCTTCATGGAGTCGAGCTGAATGTTCTCATAGACGAGATGTTGGAGTCATCTGCTCTGGTGAGAAGAATTTATTGAAAATAGTGTTAATTACATGAATTAGCTTGCGATCAGTGTTCCCGCCTTTGCAATTTAGCAACTTTTATTCAAACAGCACATCAGTCTGAAGAGAGCTGTCTAGCAGTACACATATGGGAATTAAGTTGATAGTTGCAACTGTTCAATAATTGTTCATTTATGATGCACATTGTTATTAGCTTGTTCCTATAATTGTTAATCAGTTAGATCAACAATAACAGCAAAAATCTCTGGAGAACTAAAAAGGGTACTGGTAGTATTCTGCCAAGACTTTATCTGTTATGATAACAGGCATAACATGTAACCCTAAAAAACACTTCAATAATTTAAAATTTTATTTAAAAGTGAATATATCTGACCATGAAAATGTTGAGTAATCTCACTGTGTGCTCTACAATAACACCGATTTTTGTCATGGTTATGTAATGATGTCATCATGCAGTGACATCACAATCTCATTTAGCCATTTTAGCAACTCTTCGACCTGCCTTTAACAACTTCCCCTGAAATTAGTTGGAAACACTGCTTGCAATGTCTTAATAAAATGCCACATCTTTCACTCAGGTTCCACACCGGCTCTTCATGATGGTCTGGTTCGGTTGTCTGGAGAGAGACAGTGTGAGGGGGAGGTGGAAGTTTTCGTCCATCAGGTCTGGAGGAGAGTTCTGCTGGACTCCTGGAGTCTCACTGAATCCTCTGTGGTCTGCAGACAGCTGGGCTGTGGCTCTGTGCTGAACTTCAATGGCTCCTCTTCATCCAGTCCTGAACACAGTCATGAGTGTGTGACAGGCTTCCAGTGCTCTGGGAGTGAAGCTCATCTGGGGAACTGCAGCTCTCCACAAACTCTCAACTGCAGCTCCACACAACAGCTGTCAATCACCTGCCTTGGTGAGAACAACAACATCTGGGCAGATTCTTCAGTTATTACTGATCAATAACGTGTTTTTCTTTCTCTGAATATCAGGTCACAGGTCCATCAGGCTGGTGGGTTCTGGGGGAGACTGTGCAGGGAGGCTGGAGGTTTTTCACAGCGGCTCATGGGGGACAGTGTGTGATGACTCCTGGGATATTAAAGATGCCCATGTGGTGTGCAGACAGCTGCAGTGTGGAGTGGCCCTCAGTAACCAGCAGGTACCAGCCTGGTTTGGTCCTGGTTCTGGACCCATATGGCTGGATGAGGTGGAGTGTGAGGGGAATGAGACGTCCCTGTGGAGCTGCTCTTCTCCAGACTGGGGAAAACATGACTGTCAACACAAGGAGGATGTAGGAGTCGTTTGCTCAGGTAAATGTGCTGTATTTTCTTTAAAATTAAAGTTGATATAAAGGTTTCAGAAATAACCTGTCAACACTTTCACATGTTTATGTTTTTCAGTTCAGATATTTTAAAATAACTCTTCATTTTTATCTAGAGTTTAAAGAGATCAGGTTAACTGAGGGCTGTGAAGGGAATGTGGAGGTTTTCTACAATGGATCCTGGGGTAATGTGTGCTGGAACCAGATGGACAGAGACACAGCGAGTCTGATCTGTCAAGAGCTGAACTGTGGAAGATCTGGTATTTTGTCTGATGCTAAATCAAAATTAAAATCAGCTCCTAACTGGCTGGATGAAGTAACATGTCGACGACATGATTCCACTATATGGCAGTGTCCATCTTTACCCTGGGGTAAAAACTACTGTGATGAAGATGAAGTGGCCAAAATTATTTGCTCAGGTGAGATGATATTTAAATGATTTAATATGGTCTCAGTAGTCATATTTCCTTAAATGCCACATTTATATGCTAAGCAAACTGATTTTTCTGTAACACTGAACCGAGCCGGTTGGGAAGAATCTTGATTGTATAATGTATAATTTCAGTGGAGGCGAGTGATGAGTCTCCTCGGAGTCATCTGACATGTTCAGCATCACCTCACCAGAGACAGTGTTCAAGTATGTTTCCTGATGATACATTTATTAATGTTTCTTAGTTTAAGCCTGTATTTGCCCCATACTGTATATTATTATCTGTGCTTTACACTATTTGCATTTAAAATAATTAAAAAATTTTAGATCATGTTCCTCTCAGACTGAGTGGAGGGGAGGGCCGGTGCTCTGGGAGGCTGGAGGTGTATCATAACGCTGTGTGGGGCTCAGTCTGTGATGATCAGTGGGACATCAGCGATGCTCAGGTGGTCTGCAGGCAGCTGGGTTGTGGAGCAGCACTGAGGGCTGATGGGAATTCAGTCTTTGGTGCTGGTGAAGGTGTTGTGTGGATGAACAAAGGTCAATGCAGAGGGAATGAGATTCACCTGTGGGACTGTCCTCTCTCCCTGAATAACCACTCTTACTGCTCACCCAAGAAGCTTGTTACACTCAACTGCGCAGGTCTGGCAAAATTTATGGATCATTTCAGTGCTAATAATATTTGTTTAAATCAGTCATTTGCATGATCGTTTATGTGTTTGTGTCTGTTTTGACAGATTTGTCAGTGTCCACTACTCCTGCCACAACAACATCAGCTTCTCCTCCAGTGCGTCCAACATCAGTTACTCCTCCACAAACTCCTTCAACAGTGTCTCCTCAGTCCTCCGTCCCCCCAGAGCTTGTGATTGTACTGGTAGTTGTGCTCTTACTGCTCTTAGTGCCACTGCTTATACTGATTCAGCAGAACAGAGTGATGAGGAGAGGTAGGAGAGATCCAGAGACTGTCATATTGTGTCTTATTCAGTGTGTGATCAGTCATGTGTTGTGAACTGACAGCAGGTTTGTCTGTCTACACTCATAGCTCTCTCTAAGAGGAGACACAGGACGACGACTGAGGCCGTTTATGAGGAGATTCAGCACAGACACAATCACTTCACTCAGAGGGGTGAGACATGAGCCATCAATCTCATTTAATACCATTAATAAGAGAGTCTGTCAGACAGTTGATGTTCATCTATTATTAGTCCAGTTAAACCTCCTGCTTCAAACCACAGAATTCCTGACAGAAAACCACAGAGCTGCAGGTGCATGTTTATGTGTGTGTGTGTGTGTGTGTGTGAGTGTCTCTTCCTGTGAGTATTTTTAGATTGTCATAAGGAGGTGTTCATATATTTTTAAGTGTAGGTGCAGATGTGTGTGTGTGTGTGTGTGTGTGTCTATTTCTGGAAGGCAGTGAGGAATGGGTTCATGTGAGGATACATGTGTGTGTTTACTAACAGGCCCAACAAAAGGGATTTCTGCCTACAATACTTTTAAGTGCGAATAATTAATATTTCTGCTGCGTTGTCTCCTTTATGATCCAAAGGAAATGAGGATTCAATCTGTTTGTAATGATGAACATGTTTCTGACTGTTCTGCTCTCCTTTAACAGGGAGTCTCATCTCTGAAGAACTGCATTCTGGGTATGAAGATGCTGATGAGTTTCTCTCAGGTTAGAGAGATGAAGTGGATATTGATTCCACATTCCACTCAAATCCTTTTTAAAGAATTCACCTAAATAAACAAACAAATAAAATTTACTACTGAAAAGCTGGTGTTAACTTATATATTAACAGTCTGTTCTCATTTTTTAGCAGAAGAGTTCAAAACTGCATATTATGATGATGTCACCAATAATAGTGGCCTAAAAGGTCAGTGACCTTTTTAATTGATCACATAATTCATTACCAAATATTTTAATAAATTCCCAGTCTCATGATCTGCAGCAGCAACATATTTTGATTTTGTATCCAAACATATTCTGTGTTGATGCAGAAGAGATGGTGAAGGAAATCACACCGGGATACTATGATGATGTCATCACTGATGGACTGAAACCAGATCGTGAGACAGGTGTCACTCTGTTATATGTTAACAGCATCTAATATACTTTTAAAATAAAATATTACAGTATATTGAAGACAGATATTTTAAATTTGTTCTGAATGTAATGAATGTGTGTGTCTGTGATGAATGTGTGAATTTGTAGAAGACACACCTGAGAGCTATGATGATGTCATGACGAGCGGACAGAGCTCTGATATCAAAAAAGGTGTTATAATTTGTTTTCCAATAAAAAGAAATGTTTTAAAATCATGTTACAGACAATATTTTAAATGATTGTTTTAATGGGTTTACTGGCTCATGTTTAATTTTGAATCATATTTGCATGTGTAGTGAACACACCAGAGAATTATGATGATGTCATCATTACTAGACCGAGCTCTCAAGGAGTAACAGGTGAGATGCACAGAACTACATTTTTTTTATTAGCCTTTCCATGTTTACATGACTATCAGTTATTCGTTGTGTGTTTTTTATGAAGTCACTTATTTTATAAACTGATATGACATGTTATTATGTCATTCTTGATCAGAGGGAGTTCAGGAGGAGTATGATGATGTGACGAATGTCAGTGAAGATGTGAGAAACCTGTTGGGTAAGTAACTATAACCCTTTTGTTCTCATTACATTATCTTTATTTATATAAATATAATAGTAAAATGAAAGTGTACAATTTTTTTAGGCTTAAAATATTTATCCAAATACAGCATTTGACAAGATTTTTTTTTTTTTAATAACAGATTATGATGATGTGGAGGAGGAGTCAAACAAAGAATTTGGCTCAATGATCACACCCACTGCCTCATTTCAACAAATCTGAGCAATGTTTATGTAATACTGTTATTAATGTCAAATATCAGGTTTTTATATATTTCCCCATTTTTTTTTTATATTAAAACTATAATGCCTTTATGAGATTTTGTTGTATTGTTTTTTAGCCTTGTTAATAGCAATAAAAAAGCAGACAAATTTTTGTGTGTATTTTTAAGACAGTATACAGACCCTGAAATCAAATGTATGATCTTGCCTTATAAAGCACAACCACAGTGATAGTCAAAGACATCCTAAATATAAGCCCAAATAACCATCAGTGATTAACAGCCCTCAACTTTGTGAGTGGATAATGCTGGAAAAATATTAGCATTTATTTTGGATGCATTAAGTAACTTTAAAACTTAACTTAAAAAACTTAAAACTTTATTTTTTTTTATTTTTTTTTATCTTACATGATCAAATGTTTTTATCCAATAAATAACATGTTTAAAAGGTATATTTCTTCTCTATAGACCACATGTAATGGTATAATAATATACCAGTATAATATAACAATATATTATGACGTAATAGTGCTTAACAACAGAACATTTGAATCCCAGTGCAGCTCATGTCATCCATCAATATAAAACAGGGGCAGTTGCCTGTTTTGTGACGTCACTGCAATTTAATTAATAGTTATAGAGTTATTCAAAGCCGCACACAACTTTATGAGAGATTCTTCACTGCTGACAAACAACAGTATGTAGCTGCAGGTTTCATTTTAGTTGATTGTAGCCAGGTAAGTATCTACTTAATAGAGTTCCCATTTTGTTATCTCTAAATTAATACAGTATACACTCATTGGTCACTGAAACTGCCCATTAAAACTAATACTGTATCTAATAAGCCACTCATGTCTTAATGCATTTAGGCATGTAAGTCAGCAAGACCGCAAGTGCACATGAAGTGTGTCATTCGGGACAGGCCATAAATTGATGGGTCAGTTTTAGCAGCGTGTAACCATGTAATAAATGTAACTCACAGCTCCCTCTGTTGTTGAAAATAATCATTACATGATTTTCCCGGTAACCAGCAGCAATAGTGGTTTTAACCACCACTCAAAACACAGAAGTGTGTGAGACCCCTGGAACGTGATTTGTATCGAGAGGGCCTGGGGTCTTGACGTTGCTTAGGGCCCCAAAAAGGGTAACCTTTCTTTAAAGAGTGTTATTATAAAACTGAATGAAAATATCACTCTGTGTATTAAAATACATTATAGCAGAAGACAAAAAGTAAAATGAGCTCTGCATGAAATACATTTGATTTGTAGCTGCAGTGCAGCTGTGAAAAAAATAAATAAACATTGTCTAGAAATGAAAGTTCACCAGTAAGAAGCTCCCTCAAGTGGTGACACAATGACAATACTCTTGTCTGCTCCTCTTTACAATAAGAAGTGTTTTGCTGCCATCTGCTGGATGATTTTTTTTAACACATTACAGTGTTAAACATACATACAGCTACAAGTGTCTTTGATATAATGCTTCGGAACAAAAGCAATGTTTATTTACAAATATCATCTGAATAGCCCTGAGCTGTTGTACACAATCAGTCTAGTTAATTTTATAATGTATTAATATACTGTTTATTGTGCTCTTGGTTAGAACTTCAGAGCAGTGTTGTTAAAATGCACCTAAAATTATGTACAGTTGCCCCCATTTGTGTTTTTTTTTTTTTTTTTTTTTTTTAACTATTTGTGTGTGAAATAAAGTTTCAGTAAGTGAGCAGTCAGTCATCAGTGCTTGTATCTGCTGTGTTCAGGTTCAGGCTTTGATGCTGAATATAAGCTGCAGTGTTTCTGTATCAATCTGTGTGACTTTATCTCCACACTGACTTATGACTGACACGAGTCTGTCCTCAGTGAAGTGTCTCTTTACGCTGGAGGAGGAGTCCCACTCATCAGCACTGACACTTTATTGATATATATGGAAAAAATAAAAATGCTGCTTTCCGATTTGTCACAGATTTCCTCTGTTGTGTCTAATAAGGTAACAGTGAGTGTCACTGGCAGCTGTGAGTCTCTCTCTCTCTTTAGGGGGCTGACAGGAGCCAGTTTCTTCAGTGTGTTTGAGGGAGCAGACGAGAAACTTGTGCTGACAGAGTCAAACAGACGGTGTGACGAGCAAAAGAAGATGGAGGGATGTCTGACACTCACTTTACTCTCCTCTATAATCACTGTAAATTTTGAGACTGTTAGGTTGGTTGGTGGTAACAGTCCCTGCAGTGGTAGAGTGGAGGTTCATCATGAAGGTCAGTGGGGAACAGTGTGTGGTGATGACTGGGATAAGACTGATGCTGCAGTAGTTTGTAGAGAGGTGGGGTGTGGAGAGGCTGTAGAGGCTGTGTCTAATGCTCGTTTTGGGCAAGGATAAGGACCAATCTGGATGAGAGATGTGGCCTGTGGTGGATCAGAGTCAACACTGAAGAACTGTAGATCATTAGGATGGGGTGTTACTCCTAACTGTTATCATAATTATGATGCTGGAGTCAGATGCTCAGGTGAGCTGCTCCATACATCACCCTGTTAATGTATCACTGATCAGACTTTTCACCATAAACATCACATACACAATTTAAAATAATTGTGTGTAATTTATTTTCATAGCAGTCCATAAACAGTTAATTGAATAATGATCACATTGATTGTCTCAACAATTAACTTTCATTCATTAAAAAAGACACTGTTGTTGCCCCTAGTAAAAAAGTAATAAATTTAAATTACATTTATTTCATACTAAGTATAGTTTAAATATATTGACATATTTACTGGCATGTGGCATGAGAATTACTAAAATAATTTTTTTTTAAACTTTATTTGGAGTACTACTTGTGCACAATGCACATTTCTTAATATGAAGCCTTAAAACTTTTGTTTTAATGTCACTATTGATGAGGATTGTGTGATCGTTGAATAATACTGGTCTTTAAATGCAAGACATTTAACATGTGCCTGTAGTACATATGCAATAGTTCCACTTTAGCACAATAGTGTACATCACATTGGATAGTAAAACCTGAAATTTTTGACATTGTGGGGACTGGCTTGAGGTCCCCATGGGTACAAAAGCTTATAAATCATACAGAATGAGTTTTTTTGAGAAGGTAAAAATGCAGAAAGTTTTCCTTTTTAAAGAATTCACCTAAATAAGTAAACTAATAAACACGTTACTACTGAAAAGCTGCTGCTAACCTATATATTAACAGTCTGTTCTCATTTTTTAGCAGAAGAGTTCAAAACTGCATATTATGATGATGTCACCAATAATAGTGGCCTAAAAGGTCAGTGACCTTTTTTTTTCATTGATCACATAATTCATTACCAAATGTTTAATAAAATTCTCAGTCTCATGATCTGCAGCAGTGACATATTTTGATTTTGTATCCAAACATATTCTGTGTTGATGCAGAAGAGATGGTGAAGGAAATCACACCGGGATACTATGATGATGTCATCACTGATAGACTGAAACCGGATCGTGAGACAGGTGTCACTCTGTTATTCTACAATGGCATATAATATACTTTTAAAATAAAATATCATAGTATATTGAAGACAGCTATTTTAAATTTGTTGTGAATGTAATGAATGTGTGTGTCTGTGATGAATGTGAATTTGTAGAAGACACACCTGAGAGCTATGATGATGTCATGACGAGCGGACAGAACTCTGATATCAAAAAAGGTGTTATATTTTGTTTTTCAATTAAAAAATAATTGTTTTAAAATCAAGATTGTTACAGATAATATTTTAAATCACTGTTTTAATGGGTTTATTGGTTCATGTTTAATTTTGAATCATATTTGCATGTGTAGTGAACACACCAGAGAATTATGATGATGTCATCATTACTAGACCGAACTCTCAAGGTGTAACAGATGAGATGCACAGAACTACATTTTTTTAGTAGCCTTTCCATGTTTACATGAGTATCAGACATTTGTTGTGTTTTTTTACGAAGTCACTTATTTTATAAACCGATATAACATGTTTTTATGTCATTCTTGATCAGAGGGAGTTCAGGAGGAGTATGATGATGTGACGAGTGTCAGTGAAGATGTGAGAAACCTGTTGGGTAAGTTACTATAACCCTTTTGTTCTTATTAGATTATCTTTATTTATATAAATATAATAGTAAAATAAAAGTATAAAAGTTTTTAGGCTTAAAATATTTATCCAAATACAGCATTTGACAATATTTATTTATTTATTTATTTTTAAATAACAGATTATGATGATGTGGAGGAGGAATCAAACAAAGAATTTGGCTCAATGATCACACCCACTGCCTCATTTCAACAAATCTGAACAATGTTTATGTGATACTGTTATTAATTTGTCAAGTCTCAGGTTATAATATATTTCCACAATTTTTTTTTTTTTTTATTAAAACTGTAATGCCTTTATGAGATTTTGTTGTATTGTTTTTTAACCTTGTTAATAGCAATAAAAAAGCAGACACATTTTTGTGTGTATTTTCAAGACAGTATACAGACCCTGAAATCAAATGATCTTGTCTTATAAAGCACAACCACAGTGATGGTCGAAGACATCCTAAATATAAGCCCAAATAACCATCAGTGATTAACAGCCCTCAACTTTGTGAGTGGATAATGCTGGAAAACACTGCAATGTAGCTGTGAAAAAAAAAAAAACCCCAATGAACATTGTCTAGAGATGAAAGTTCACCAGTAAGTATCTCCCTCATGTGGTGACACAATGACAATACTCTTGTCTGCTCCTCTTTACAATAAGAAGTGTTTTGCTGCCATCTGCTGGATGAATTTTTTTTAACACATTACAGTGTTAAACATACATACAGCTACAAGTGTCTTTGATATAATGCCAAATTAATAACGTTGGAACAAAAGCAATGTTTATTTACAAATATCATCTGAATAGCCCTGATTTGTTGTACACGATCAATATAGTTAGTTTTATAATGTATTAACATGCTGTTTATTGTGCTCTTGGTTAGAACATCAGAGCAGTGTTGTTAAAATGCACCTAAAATTGTGTACAATTGTCCCCAAAAAATAACTTTAAAATGTTCAGTTTATTATAATTTATATATTTATAGTACATTTTAACTATTTGTGTGTGCTATAAAGTATCAGTAAGTGAGCAGTCAGTCATCAGTGCTTGTATCTGCTGTGTTCAGGTTCAGGTTTTGATGCTAAATATAAGCTGCAGTGTTTCTGTATCAATCTGCTTTAAGTTTAGTGTGACTTTATCTCCACACTGACTTATGACTGACACGAGTCTGTCCTCAGTGAAGTGTCTCTTCACGCTGGAGGAGGAGTCCCGCTCATCAGCGCTGACACTTTATTGATGTATATGGAGAAAATAAAAATGCTGCTTTCTGATTTGTCACTGATTGTGTTTGATGATTTCCTCTGTTGTGTCTAATAAGGTAACAGTGAGTGTCATTGGCAGCTGTGAGTCTCTCTCTCTCTTTAGGGGGCTGACAGGAGCCAGTTTCTTCAGTGTGTTTGAGGGAGCAGAAGAGAAACTTGTGCTGACAAACAGACAGTGTGATGAGCAAAAGAAGATGGAGGGATGTCTAACACTCATTTTACTCTCCTCTATAATCACTATGACTACATCTGGTAAGAGCAAAAAAGTCTGTATAGATCTGAAATGTTTAAATAAGAAGTTTATCTGTGATTACCACTAGAAACACGTGAAAGGCTTGTGTAATCTAGAAAAAAAAAAATGTCTTGAGACACTAGACTATTAATTATCAGTAATATTTTACAATTTAATACATGTACTGACAACCAATGTAATGACAGCAAGATCAAACTGTCTTGTTCAGAGGAGCACTCAGCTTGTGCTCCAGCTTTATTATGCTTGTGTGTAAGTGTTGCCAAAAAAAAAAAAAAAAAACTTTTCCAACATTTTTTTTTTTTTTTTTTTTTTTAAAGCATTTTGTCAGGCTTCTGTCTAGGTCAGTGATTTCACTTTAATAGCAAATAAAAGCTTCTTAGTCAGTTATTCAATGGCTTATTTTCAAAAATGCCTCGTGTTATTTTAATAGGAGTCTAAAAAAAAGGCTCATTTAAAAGAAAAATGTCAGACAGACTTGACTGAGGTTTTTGCATCTGAAGTCTTCATATGTTCTTCAACTTTGCAATATTCTACAGATGATTGTAGGCTGTTCTACTTCTACTGGCTAAATCCCTCTTTCATGTACAGACTTCAAAACTGTTAGGTTGGTCAGTGACAACAGTCTCTGTGCTGGTAGAGTGGAGGTTCATCATGATGGTCAGTGGGGAACAGTGTGTGATGATGACTGGGATATGACTGATGCTGCAGTGGTGTGTAGAGAGATGGGATGTGGGGAGGCTGTAGAGGCTCTGGGTGATGATATGGCTCATTTTGGACAAGGATCAGGACCAATCTGGATGGATGATGTGGACTGCAGCGGATCAGAGTCAACATTGAAGAACTGTAGGTCAGGAGGATGGGGTGTTAGTGACTGTAATCATGGTGAAGATGCTGGAGTCAGATGCTCAGGTGAGCTGCTCCATACATTACACTGTTACTGCAGCACTCATCAGACTTTCATCCATTCAGACATCATATATGAAATGTAAAATAATTTGGTGTAATTTCTTTTTAGAGCAACTCATCAACAATATTATTTTGTCTAAGACTTTTATCCATTGAAAAATAAACTGACATGCTGTTGTTTATAAGTCTGTATCATAATCATAGTTTCAGATGGTCTTCTGTGTTGTGTAAATATTACTAGAAACCTTAACCTTTAGATCTAGTCTTGTTGCTGGTTCTCACCTGTGTTACCAATGTTCCTTTTTCTTTCTTTGTTTAGATTTCAAGCTGGTCAGGCTGGTTGGAAGGTCTCACTGTTCTGGGAGGTTAGAGATATTTCGTGATCAGACGTGGATGTCAGTGTGTGATGCTGCCTTTGACCAGCAGGATGCAGAGGTTGTGTGTAGAGAGCTGGACTGTGGGGCTCCTGTACAGGTGCTGGGAGCAGCTGCTTTTGGCAAAGGAGACTCTCATTTGTGGACACAAGAGATTCAGTGCAGAGGAAATGAATCTCAAATTCAGTTGTGTCCAACTTCACAGTACATGCAGTGCTCTCAAGAAAACAGTGTGGGATTGATATGTTCTGGTAAAGTGTCAATATTTACTCTTTATTAGTGGTGCTTTCCAAAGGCAAAGCACATTAGCCTCGTTCAGACTGTCAGCCCAAATCTGATTTTGTGCAAATCTGGATGGAATCTGATTTGAATAACTGACAGTCCACACAACTGTTCATTTTCAATTTGTATGTCCATAAGCGTTAAATCCGATCTGTCCGGTCAGACTGAAAGGGATTTCCAGGAATGCGATTTGAATAGGATTGAATCACATCAGTCTCGTTCAGCCCAGACATGATTTTTGGCAAATTCGATTGAAATCCAATCATATTTAAATAGTCTGAACAGCAACGAACAACATGGAATCTGATTTATGCAAATCCGGATAAATGTAGCTCGAAACGGATTTGCACAAATTGGATTCCATGTAGTTCGTTGCCGTTAGACTATTTAAATATGATCAGATTTCAATAGAATTTGCACAAAAATCGGATCTGGGCTGACAGTCCGAACAAGGCTTTATTATTGACCTTATTCTCCAGAGAAACAAGGGCGTCACCATATTTAGAATATTGTCACCATCGCTCTCTAAGAGTAATGTAGCTGGCAAAAGGGATTTATGTATTGTACAGTTAACGTGTTAAAGTTATCATGAACATTGTAATGTTTAAAGTAAATGTCTTAACAGATGTCAGTAGACCAGAAAGATTTTAAAACGAGCGATTCATTCACAAATCCGTCAGATCACTGTGGAAATGGGACGACAGAAGACAGCAAATGCAGTGCTAAAAAGGGGCGGGGCTACATAAGGTAAATTCTTCTTCCACAAAAAATTTCAGCACGTAACGTTACCTCATCCCGAACCATTTGTCAAATCGACCGGCTCACTGAAAAGAGGTGCTGTATCTTTCTAAGCAATCGGACCTATGATGTTTGCTCAGTGGACGAAAAAGTGGGCAAAAAAATCCCACACACTTACATTCACAGAATGTTTGTGAATTAGAATCTTAACTGTCACTCTGTGGATATAGTATTTGGATAGAAGTGTCATAGAAACATGGGGCTTTTGCTCGTTTTGACGCATGCTAGCAAACAGGACTTCCGGAACACTCTAGCACCCACATAGCAACGCCCTATCAAGTTACTAGCAACCACCCAGGATTTCCTAGTAATCGCTTAACAACACCATAGTAACCACCCAGGATACTATAGCAAGCACCCTGCTACAACTCATAACACCCTAGCAATCACCCAGAATGCCTTAGCTATTCCCTAGCAACCACTCAGAGTGTATAACAGTCATTTGATTGTTTGTTTTGTATAGTTATGGTGCAAAAACAATTGAGAAGAGTTAAAGGGGTCATCGGATGCTAAGTTCACTTTTTCATGCTGTTTGAACATTAATGTGTGTTGGCAGTGTATGTACAAATCTACCCTATAATGATAAAAATCCATGCAGTGGTTTTTAATTAATCTGTAAAAATAATATCCCCTTTTTCAAATCGAGCCGTTCACACCGGCGTCACACCGACAGTGGCCGCTCCCACAATAGTTGATTGACGTGAGCTCCTACCTTAGACCAGCTGTCACAGTCCAGTAACTTTCCATGTTTTGATGCCAGAGCAGGGATGTAAGTTAGACAAGAATATCTCCGATTGAGCGACTGAGGTGTTGTGTTGCTGGATGTAATAATGAACATAGTGGTCGTCATTTACTCCGGACATCTGAGCTGCTGAAGATGCAGTGGATTACATTTGTTTGTGAAGGGAATGCGCCTCCCGATCTAACGTTACATATATCCGTCTATGTTTGCGTGAATCATTCATGATCCAGCTTCACTTACAGCAGAAGTGAGTATAAGCGTTTTTTTATGAATCTTTGCGATCGCCTTTCCTTATAACGTGGTAGTTAGGAAGTTTAGCGGCTAAATGCGGCTAATGTAAACAACACCATCTTTCCACAGAGAGAAGAGAGGGGCGGGGTGAGCAGAGCTCATTTGCATTTAAAGGAACAACCCCTTAGAATGAGATGATTTTTGCAGAGCTGATTTTGGCAAGGTAAAAAGGGTGTTGTTTTACAAAACCATTGAGAATTTTTAATCAAAGTATATTATAGACTTTTCATTAAGACCCTAAAGAATCATATCAACTTGTGGAAAATGGGCATCCGATGACCCCTTTAAATAGTTTTGAAATAAATGTTTGTTATTGCAGGAGGTGTGTGCTGTTTCGAATGTTGCTTCTTTTGGGTTTGTGTATCGAGTTTAGAGAAAATGAGCCATCGTTTTAGAAAGAGTTTGCAGGCTAAGCAATTGTTAAAAACTGTAATACTACAACACTAAACAGAATTATTTTTGTTGATTTTTTTTTTTTTCCTGTCCATTCTTATTTGTCCAGTTCGAAATATGTATAAATATTTGTATTTACCAACTTCTGTTCTTCTACCGTGGTTATATCACTTTCTCTCTCTTTCATGTACAGATTTTGAGACTGTTAGGTTGGTTGGTGGTAACAGTCCCTGCAGTGGTAGAGTGGAGGTTCAACATGATGGTCAGTGGGGAACAGTGTGTGATGATGACTGGGATATGACTGATGCTACAGTGGTGTGTAGAGAGGTGGGATGTGGAGAACCTGTAAATGCTCTGGCTTACTTTGGACAAGGATCAGGGCCAATCTTGATGGATAATGTGAACTGTAGTGGATCAGAGTCAACACTGAAGAACTGTAGCTCATTAGGATGGGGTGTTCATGACTGTGGTCATCAACATGATGCTGGAGTCAGATGCTCAGGTGAGCTGCTCCACACATCACCCTGTTAATGCACCACTGATCAGACTTTCATTCATAAAATTTGTATACACAATTTAAAATAATTGGTTCGTAATTTGATTTCAAAGTAATTCATAAACAACTAATTAATAATTAGTATATTTTGTGGTACAAGCTTTTCACTTTCATCCATTTAAAAATCCATTATTAATTAAATGACTTGCTGTTGTTTCATGTCAGTATCATAATCATACTAACAGATGGTCTTATGTGTTGTGTAAATATAATCAGAAACCATAAACTATGGATGTTTTACAAGACTTGCTGATGGACCTCACCTGTGCTCTGGGAGATTAGAGGTTTTTCGTGGGAACACATGGTACACAGTGTGTGACGCTGCCTTTGACCAGCAGGATGCAGAGGTTGTGTGTAGAGAGCTGGACTGGACTGGACTGACTCCCAGCTCCTGTACAGGTGCTGGGAGCAGCTGCTTCTGGGAAAGGAGATGCTCAGATGTGGACACAAGAGATTCAGTGCAGAGGAAATGAATCACACAGTCTGCGCTGTCCATCATTAACCTCACATAATATAAACTGCACCCATGACAGTTATGTGGGACTGATATGTTCCGGTAAAATGTCAATGTTCAGCCTCTTATAGGGAAATCTAATTGTTAAAAAGTATAATTTAATAATTTGATTAGTTTCAATGAGCTCTGTGATCTTTGTCCAGGTTACACTGATCTCAGACTAGTAAATGGTCCTGACATCTGTTCTGGTCGAGTTGAACGTCAGTGCTCAAGTAAATGGGGCACAGTGTGTGATGCATGCTGGGATATGAGAGCTGCCAGTGTCCTCTGTAGACAGTTGAATTGTGGGATTGCTGTGTCTGTTGTGGGATCAGACTGGTTTGGAGAGGGAAGTGGTGAAATCTGGGCTGATGTGTTTGACTGTGACGGGAATGAAACAAAACTCTCAGAATGTTCCATCTCTTCATGGAGTCGAGCTGAACGTTCACATAGACAAGATGTTGGAGTCATCTGCTCTGGTGAGTCATTACTGTGACATTTACTGATATTACACTACTGGAAGACTTCATCTTATACAATATACAATATTTTTTCCCTATATATGTACATTTCAGACTGAAGATTAATTCTTGTGTCATTTAAGTTTCGAATTTACTTATGTAAAATATAATATTGATATAAAGCATATTTATTAAATAAATGTTCCTCAGTGGTCTTTAACACATTTGGAGTATTTTAGAAAAGTGTCAGGTCTTCTTTTCAGATTCCTCTCTGGCTCTTCATGATGGTCTGGTGCGGTTGTTTGGAGAGAGACAGACAGTGTGAGGGGGAGGTGGAAGTTTTCATCCATCAGGTCTGGAGGAGAGTTCTGCTGGACTCCTGGAGTCTCACTGAATCCTCTGTGGTCTGCAGACAGCTGGGCTGTGGCTCTGTGCTGAACTTCTACGGCTCCTCTTCATCCAGTCCTGAACACAGTCATGAGTGTGTGACGGGCTTCCAGTGCTCTGGGAGTGAAGCTCATCTGGGGAACTGCAGCTCTCCACAAACTCTCAACTGCAGCTCCACACAACAGCTGTCAATCACCTGCCTTGGTGAGAACAACAACGTCTGAGCAGATTCTTCAGTTATTACTGGCGCTCTGGGAGGCTGGAGGTGTATCATAACACTGTGTGGGGCTCAGTCTGTGACGATCAGTGGGACATCAGGTGGTCTGCAGGCAGCTGGATTGTGGAGCAGCACTGAGGGCTGATGGGAATTCAGTCTTTGGTGCTGGTAAAGGTGTTGTGTGGATGAACAGAGTCAAGTGCAGAGGGAATGAAATTCATCTGTGGGACTGTCTTCTCTCCCTGAAAAACCACACTGACTGCTCCCACAAAGAGCACGCTGGACTCACCTGTGCAGGTCGCAGCAAACACTGAGGGATATTATTAATTTATCAATCATTTCATAATATTTGTGTTTAAATCAATCAATTGCATGATTGTTAATGTGTTTTGGCAGATTTGCCAGATTTGTCAGTGTCCACTACTCCTTCCACAACAACATCAGCTTCTCCTCCAGTTTTTCCTCCAGTGCACTCAACATCAGTCACTCCTTCACAAATTTCTCCAGAAGTGTTTCTCTCCGTCCCCCCCAGTGCTTGTGATTGTACTGGTAGTTGTGCTCTTACTGCTCTTAGTGCCACTGCTTATACTGATTCAGCAGAACAGAGTGATGAGGAGAGGTAGGAGAGATCCAGAAACTGTCATATTGTGTCTAATTCAGTGTGTGATCAGTCATGTGTTGTGAACTGACAGCAGGTTTGTCTTTCTGCACTCACAGCTCTCTCTAAGAGGAGACACAGGATGACGACTGAGGCCGTTTATGAGGAGATTCAGCACAGACCTACTAATATTCACAATCTCTTCACTCAGAGAGGTGAGTAAGTGTCATAGTGTCAGATTTGTAGTGATCAACAGGATAATCGCTTAATTCAGAGGGATGAGTGGAATAAATCACATTCATTAATTTGTGGGACCTTGTGTGTTATTTGAAATTATATAGTGTTAGTGTAGAATAAATAAAATAAAAAAAGAAAGTGGGGGTTTTGGCTGATTTGTGACTATGAATGTATCTGATAGTTCTACTCCATAACAGGAAGTGTCCCTTCTGAAGAACAGCATTTTGAGTATGAAGATGCTGATGAGCTTCTTTCAGGTTAGGGGACTTAAAGTAATGTTACCCACTACATAATAAAGCCTATGTATGTTGTGCATTTGTAATTAATTAAAAACATTCACTTTGCAAGTTTTCTTAGTGGATATGATATACACAGACAGCTGCAGTGTGGAGTGGCCCTCAGTAACCAGCAGGTACCAGCCTGGTTTGGTCCTGGTTCTGGACCCATATGGCTGGATGAGGTGGAGTGTGAGGGGAATGAGACGTCCCTATGGAGCTGCTCTTCTCCTGGATGGGGAAAACATGACTGTCAACACAAGGAGGATGTAGGAGTCGTGTGCTCAGGTAAACAGTAAAACATAAATTGAAAAACTTGACAGTATTATAAAAAACAGTAAGTATGTGACTGATTCCATTAACAGTTCTTGCAATACATTTTTTCAATGCAGACAGAATACAGTACTAAAAAAAACCACCTCGTCACCGTTAAACAACACTACTGAATTTACAACATGAAACAGAGTGCAATCTATGACTGATTCATAGTTGCTGGTTTATGCTGGTCCTTTGCTGGTTTGTGCTGGTCCTTGACCAACTAAGGACCAGCATAAACCAGCTAAGGACCAGCTTAAACCAGCATCAAAACATACCTACCAGTATATGCTGTTTTTTTCAACAGGGTCGTTACTCGTTGCTGAGGAATATAATGTAGCGATCCAATATCTAGGCTATTTTACTAATGAAAGTCACAGGGCAGCCTTGACAAGAAGTTTGGCACGCGTGTCTGTGTGCATCAATTAAATGAGTGCATTAATATAGTGCTTTGCATTTAACCCATCCAAGTGCACACAAATATTGTTAGAAGAAAACAGAATCATTAAATTCTTTTTATCTGTGATTAACTGTAATTCTTTGAGAGTTGTGGTTGATTCTTACACTTTCACATCTAGAGTTTAAAGAGTTTAAAGAGACAGAATGACTGTGTTAATGAAGTGGCCAAGATCACCTGCTCAGGTAGACTTGAGAAGTGATCATTTTAGTTTAAATATTATTATTTTTTCTTTTAATGGCTTTTCTATTCAGTGGTGAATGAAATTAACATATTTTCATCTCAGAGGCACAAACTCATGATTCTCCTTGGAGACATCTTACATGTTCAACCTCACCATTTTCTCAACAAAGACATTGTTCAAGTAAGTTTATTAGTATGTTGTATTTTACTAAAATAATCTGTGCTCTTGAGCAGCAAATGCACATTCCACAATGCTGGTCATTGCTTGATGTTTGTGTTTTAGATCATGTTCCTCTCAGACTGAGTGGAGGGGAGGGCCGGTGCTCTGGGAAACTGGAGGTGTATCATAACGCTGTGTGGGGCTCAGTCTGTGATGATCAGTGGGACATCAGTGATGCTCAGGTGGTCTGCAGGCAGCTGGGTTGTGGAGCAGCACTGAGAGCTGATAGGAATTCAGACTTTGGTGCTGGTGAAGGTGTTGTGTGTCTGAACAAGGTTGAGTGCAGAGGGAATGAGATTCACCTGTGGGACTGTCCTCTCTCCCTGAAAAAACACACTGACTGCTCCCACAAAGAGCACGCTGGACTCACCTGTGCAGGTCACAGCAAGCACTCAATAATATTATTCATTTGATCATTTAGAGCTAATAATATTTTTGTATTCAAAACTATAGTAATTTAAAATGTGTTTTGACAGATTTGCCGGATTTGTCAGTGTCCACTACTCCTGCCACAGCAACATCAGCTTCTCCAGTGCACTCAACATCAGTCATTCCTCCACAAACTCCTTCAACAGTGTCTCCTCCGTCCTCTGTTCCCTCAGTGCTTGTGATTATACTGGTAGTTGTGCTCTTACTGCTCTTAGTGCCACTGCTTATACTGATTCAGCAGAACAGAGTGATGAGGAGAGGTAGGAGAGATCCAGAGACTGTCATATTGTGTCTTATTCAGTGTGTGATCAGTCATGTGTTGTGAACTGACAGCAGGTTTGTCTGTCTACACTCACAGCTCTCTCTAAGAGGAGACACAGGGCGACGACCGAGGCCGTTTATGAGGAGATTCAGCGCAGACAAAATCACTTCACTCAGAGGGGTGAGACATGAGCCATCAATCTCATTTAATACCATTAATAAGAGAATCTGTTAGACAATCACTGACACAATGATTTATGATCCAGATGAAATGAGGATTCTGTTAGTAATGATGAACATGTTTCTGATTGTACTGTTCTCCTTTAACAGGGAGTCTTATTTCTGAAGAATTGTCCAATACTATTTAAATAATGTTGTTTACATTTTATTCTTCTTTTTAGCAATACAATTCAAGACTGCATATTATGATGATGTCGCCAATGGCAGTGGCATAATAGGTTAGTAACCTTCTTATTTGATAACATGATTCATTACTAGATGGTAAAAAAACGTAATGGTCTTATGACCTGCAACAATAACATATATTGGCTTTTGCATTCAAACATATTCTGTGTTGATGCAGAAGAGATGGTGAAGGAAATCACACATGGATACTATAATGATGTCATCACTGATGGACTGAAACCAGAGACAGCTGTCCTTCTGTTATTCTACAACAGGATATAATAAATAGTTTTAAATAAAAAATATTAATGATGTGAAGAAAAAGGAATGTTAAGTTTTGAACATGCCATTCTTTTAAATTAGTAGAAGACACACCTGAGAGCAGGGGTGTCCTAGTTGGGTGAAAAGTGGGACTAAATTACCAGGGCCCCAAGTGGGGGGAGGGCCCCTGAGGAGTGAAAATTTATTTTCCTTTAAATATAATTTTAAGATCACAATAAATGTTGTTAACTAATGTAAATGCTAATATTTTGGGTAAATGCATCAGTTGATTGATGTATTAAATGGTGTCCAAGTACATATAGTGTCTGAGGACAGGCACCCTCTCCCTTGCACGAAATGGTTTAGTCCACCTTCACCGGGCTTTTTGACTAGGCGCATTTGAAGTAGCGTTCATTCTGCTGAAGCGGCAGACGGCAGTGTATAACTGTGCTATGGAAGATGATGTCTAAGAAAGCTAAATCCGGTTCTCAGAAAAGAAAAGAGAGGCAACAAAGGGATAAAAAAAAGAAATGAGGGAAAGCAACTGCTAACAGACTTCTTTCCCAAGAAAGGTGAGCCCAAAATGTGAGAGCAAATAGTTTACAAATGAACTCCTGCTGTGGTTACAAAACACTTCAATACCACCGCGATTATCAGTGCTAATAACACAACGGCATAACACAAAATTAGAAATTACATGATGCCTTGTTTGCATAGCCTACACCATTTCAATAGTATACTAATTCGAAAACTAAATTAATATTTGTTATTGGACTATAATAGTATAACTTTGTAGGCTCAATGTCATATAGGTTCATGAGGATAGGCTGTCATATTAGTAGCAAAGCTAACTTGTGAAATGCATGGCACTCAGTTTCAGAAACTGTGGAACGCTGAAATGGCATTTTTCTTTAATGTAATATACTCCTTGATAAAAAGCTGTTCTCTTCAGCCAAATGAAAAAGTGTTTCAATTTTCATGCAGGCCTATAATGTTAGGCTACCTTTGGTGGCATCTACTGTTAGCTTTTAAGCATTCTGCAAATAAAACAGAAATTCAGAGAAGTTGTGTAATATGGCTTTTTTTGTTATACATATAAGAGTTCTTAGATTAGTAGTAAGGTTAGTTGTAGGTAGTTGTGAACCTCGAGCTTATGGTGGCCCATGGCCACTGCTTGTGCATAGGGCCCAGAATTTGGTGCTACGCCCCTGCCTGAGAGCCGCGATGATGTCATCATCAGTCAACAGAATTCTGAGATCAAAAAAGGTTTTTTTTTTTTTTTTTTTTTGTATTTTAAATTATAACATTCCTTTATAGTCAAGCACATTTAAATATGTTATCTTAATGATATATTTTTGGCTTATATGTTCATGTGTCATGGACACACCAGAGAACTGTGATGTCATCATTACTGGACAGAACTCTCAAGGGCAGATGATGAAAGCTGAGTTCCAGAGAATTACATTTTGGCTGCATCTGAAAGCTGAAAAATTCGGCTTCTTTAGTCAATATATGTAGGTAGGAAGGCAACGTCCGAATTCAATGATTGTGTCACATCCTGGTTACTGAGATACAGCACCTTCATCGGTTCGGTTTTTGAAGGCAGCATAGATCTGTCTAAATTTTTGGCCAACTTTTTCCACTTTTAATGTCATTTCCAGCAAGAAATTTGTATTGTAGTAATTAAATATTCACTTAGTTTTCACCAAAACCCTTCCAAAATAAATTTTGTGAGGAACCTTTATGCACAAACACCACCAGCAAAGTCATTGCCTGATAGAGCAGCAGGGCAGCAAGTCAGCTGCCTAAGCTTTCAGGTGCAGCCTATATAACATCATATCTATGTTTACAGTATTAGACATGAGTTCTGTTTAATCTTGTCACTTATAGAAAAATGGATTCATCAAATAAGATAAAAAAATAAACAAAAAAAAAAGTAATTAATAAAACACTTTAAAATATTCTTGTGATCAGGAGTTGATGAGGAGTATGATGATGTGATGAGTGTGGGAGAAGATCTGAGCAATCTGTTTGGTAAGTTATAGTAATCATTTTGTTATCATTATATCCTGAATTCCTTTTTTATATATATATTTCATTGTATATTTTCTTCCAGATCAATAGACTCCATTTTAAAAGGAAAGGACGTGACGTGTGGCCAAGTATGGTGACCCATACTCGGAATTTGTGCTCTGCATTTAACCCATCCAAGTGCACACACACACAGTAGTGAGTAGTGAACAAACACACGCACACACACACCATGAACACACACCTGGAGCAGTGGGCAGCCATATTGCTATTGCTGCGGCGCCCGGGGAGCAGTGAGGGAGAAGTGAGGGGGAACGGTGCCTTGCTCAAGGGACTCACCTCAGTCGTGGTATTGAGGGTGGAGAGAGTGCTGGTTATTCACTCCCTCCACCTTCAATCCCTGCCGAACCTGGGACTCGAACCCGCAACCTTTCGATTACAAGCCCGACTCCCTAACCATCAGGCCCCCATATTCTGCCCCCATATTTAAGTATTCATATAAACAGCAACATTCACCATAATGTGATTTTTTTTTTTTTTTTTTTTTTTTTTTAATAACAGAGTATGATGATGTGAGGGAGAAGTCAAACAAAGAGGAAGGGTCCGTGTGACTCAATCACATGCACTGCCTTGGATGGACACATTTGAAAGCTCAATAGTTTGAGTAATATTTTAATGTGAAATCTCAGCTTTCATGTTATTTGTAACCTTTTTTGTAATTAAACCTTTCTTATTGCATTTTTGTTGTATTGGGTTATGGCCTGTTGTTTTTTATCTATCTATTTATCTATCTATCTATCTATAAAATATTTTTTTTTTGTAAAATTTCCAAATAAAACTAACTGTTTGATCATGTAACTGATGTTTTCATAAAAAGTACTTAAAAGTAAAAAATGTCATAAAAAAAATTATAAACAAACAAATATATAAATAAATAAATCATAACACATTTATTTGTGCATTATTTCTATCTCTGTAGTGCAGCTATTAATGGTTCTGATTTTAATAATACAATTATTCTGAATAATTAGACTATTTAACTTGTCACTGCTTATCTTAAATCCAATGGCTATTAAAGTGTTCAAGTGTGATTATGTATCCAGATCACTTCTAATGTCCCCAGTAACACAAAAATACCTTGAGATATAAATGCAACCAAATAGAGGATTCTTTTTTCTAAGTCAGTGAGCACCGTTGGAGGAGACCTTTGTGCATCCTTTGTGTTGTATACATAAACCATTGCAAACAATGTTTCTGATTAATTTTATTAATCAGTGGTTCTCTGTTGTCCAAACAAATATGAGGCCAGGTCATGTTATTCTCTCCAATATTTCACGCTGATGGAAAAAAAAAAGAAAAAAAAAAAAGGAAACTTTTTATAACCTGTTAATATGAATGCTCATTTAAAATCAGATAATTGAAAAGTATCCTTTTGATTTTTGTATGAATGAGCATTTCTGATGGAAAAATATTAGGGCAAAGACACTGCATCTGTCAATTTTGAGATTTTAGGCTTTTTGGCTTTTCATAAAGTATTTTTTTAAACTGCTGGAAAGAAAGCATCCAAAATACACTTTTAAGTGTTTCTTTTATAGCACTGTATCTATTTTAGTCTGTAGATTTCAACTGCAACACTTATACAACACTTTATATTTATTTATAAGGCCAGTTTCTCAAAATGGAATTTTTTCTGCTGCACCGAGCCAAAAATCTCAACTTCAGCAGCACTTACATCAAACATTACAGTTTTATTCAGATCTATATTCTGAAGGTTTTTACAGAGGGGTTTGTTCATATATATGAACATATGAACATATGCCTTATTCTTATTTATTTTACGTACTATTTTAAATTGTGATTTTTTTTTTTCCCCCTTGAAGTTGATAGTGTTTTCTTATTTATGTAGTGATAAAAGAAATAAAAATGTATTAGATAACAATTCATTTGCATATTTACATATTTAAATAATGTATAATATATAATATATATTTATATATAATATGTATAGAAATAATATGTATATAAATAAATAATATATATATATATGTGTGTATTTGAATGACAAACACCTATATACATAATACATAAATAAAATAATTTTAATTGTTTCATAAAACATAAAAAATAAATAAATGTATAAATAAATTAGGAAACATAAGTAGAAAATCTTTTTATTTATTAATTTATTCATTTAACATTTCTTTGAAGATTTATTTATTTATATTTCTTTTAATATATTAAATTATATATGTATTTATTTATTATTTTGGCAACTTTGGCATTCCATATAAAAGAGGCTGCATGAAAAATTGCAGCAACACAGGGCCAAGACTCAGACTACTCGTCTTTACAATAAGTAGTGTTTTGCTTCCATCTGCTGGACAAATACAGCATTGCAGCCTTAAACGCACATGATTATTGATGTTATTTCATAATTCTTCAAGGTATACCTATTGAAAGTAGATGCTATTTAATTCAATAAAAACACATGAGAATAGCTTTAGCAGCAATATAGATTATACTATGGTGTAAAAATATTTTTACTGTTTATATTTTTAAATTAGTAAAATACATGCAAAGTAAAATGCATAATTTATCCAGAAACAGTGATATTAAATGTTAAATTCATTAAAATTAGTACTGAGAAACTGGTTAGTCTGAAATGTTCAGACTTTCAAAGCTATTCAACAGTGCTTGTATCTGCTGTGTTCAGATTCAGGCTTTGATGCTGAATATAAGCTGCAGTGTTTCTGTATCAATCTGCTTTAAGTTTAGTGTGACTTTATCTCCACACTGACTTATGACTGACACGAGTCTGTCCTCAGTGAAGTGTCTCTTCACGCTGGAGGAGGAGTCCCGCTCATCAGCGCTGACACTTTATTGATATATATGGAGAAAAAAAAAATGCTGCTTTCTGATTTGTCACTGATTGTGTTTGATGATTTCCTCTGTTGTGTCTAATAAGGTAACAGTGAGTGTCATTGGCAGCTGTGAGTCTCTCTCTCTCTTTAGGGGGCTGACAGGAGCCAGTTTCTTCAGTGTAATTGAGGGAGCAGATGAGAAACTTGTGAGTTGATTAAATAGTGTGTGTCGAGCTGAAGGAGAAGATGGACAGCTGCCTGATGCTGATGATGATTCTGTGCTATATGGTAAAACTCATCACCTCTGGTAGGTACATAATCAGGGTCAATAGGTAATATATTTTTTTAAATGAGCTGAAATTGACATAATAATTTTACACTTTACTACGTACTATGTTTGGTATGTTTACAATTGTCTCTCTCATGTGTAGACAGTGTGAGTGTGAGGTTGGTGAATGGCAATCATCCCTGTGCTGGTCGAGTGGAGGTTTTTAATAATGGTCAGTGGGGAACAGTGTGTCATCTGTACTGGGATATTCCTGATGCTGCAGTGGTGTGTAGAGAGCTGGACTGTGGGACGGCTGTAACAGCAACAAAAAATGCTCACTTTGGACAAGGATCAGGACCAATTTCAATGGGTTATGTAGAATGTAGTGGATCAGAGACTACACTGAAAGACTGTGGTTCAAACAGCGAGTATACACAGAAATACTGTGCTCATAATAATGATGCTGGTGTCGTCTGTTCAGGTAAGCTGCTACAAAACTCAGCCTGATATTTCAACACTCTCTTTAATAATTCTCATTCAAGCAATAAAATGCTTCTATATGCTGGTGTGGACAAACTGCATCAGTGTCAATCTTATTAATCAGGCAGTCTGTTTAATTGTTTTGTTCATTACAATATATTCATCCTCATCCCTTATTTTCTTTTAATAAACTATGATGGACTGAATCACCATTAATTGTCATGTCTTTTATTTTATTCAGACAGTCTGATTTGACATTCATTTTATTTTAATGAACATTATAAAATTATGGATGTAAGATATAATTACAGATAAAGCAGATTATATGAAATAATGAAATACAACCTTTTAATAATAGATTAATAACATTTTAAATAACATCCTCCTTCCTTCTTTCCTCCTCCCTCCTCCTTCCTCCTTTTTTTTTTTACTGTTCCAGGTGTGTTGAGATATTTAATTAATAATAATGTACTCCTGTTGTATAAACACAGGTCGCCACCCCACACTTGTTAATGGACCCCACCTGTGCTCTGGGAGATTAGAGATACTTCAGGAGAACAAAACATACACAGTGTGTGACGCTGCCTTTGACCAGCAGGATGCAGAGGTTGTGTGTAGAGAGCTGGACTGTGGGGCTCCTGTACAGGTGCTGGGAGCAGCTGCTTTTGGCAAAGGAGACACTCAGATGTGGACACAAGAGATTCAGTGTAGAGGAAACGAATCACACATACGACGCTGTCCATTGTCAACATCAACTAAAACAAACTGCACCCATGATAATGACATAGGACTGATATGCTCTGGTAAAATATTTAACCTCTTTGTAAATAATATTGTTAGAAACAAAGATTCATTTGTTTGCTCAATAACACAATCTAAAATCTCTGACTATTGTTCTCTTGGTTTTATATGTATGTATGTATGTATGTATGTATTTGTATTGTTTTTAGTAAGAACTGTGTTGTCTGTCCAGGTTACACTGATCTCAGACTGGTAAACGGCCCAACGGGCTCTTGTTCTGGAAGAGTGGAGCTTTGGCTTCTCAATGAGTGGGGCACAGTGTGTGATGCATGCTGGGATATGAGAGCTGCCAGTGTCCTCTGTAGACAGCTGAATTGTGGGATTGCTGTGTCTGTTGTGGGATCAGACCGATTTGGAGAGGGAAGTGGTGAAATCTGGGCTGATGTGTTTGATTGTGACGGGAATGAAACAAAACTCTCAGAATGTTCCATCTCTTCATGGAGTCGAGCTGAATGTTCTCATAGACGAGATGTTGGAGTCATCTGCTCTGGTGAGAAGAATTTATTGAAAATAGTGTTAATTACATGAATTAGCTTGCGATCAGTGTTCCCGCCTTTGCAATTTAGCAACTTTTATTCAAACAGCACATCAGTCTGAAGAGAGCTGTCTAGCAGTACACATATGGGAATTAAGCTGATAGTTGCAACTGTTCAATAATTGTTCATTTATGATGCACATTGTTATTAGCTTGTTCCTATAATTGTTAATCAGTTAGATCAACAATAACAGCAAAAATCTCTGGAGAACTAAAAAGGGTACTGGTAGTATTCTGCCAAGACTTTATCTGTTATGATAACAGGCATAACATGTAACCCTAAAAAACACTTCAATAATTTAAAGTTTTATTTAAAAGTGAATATATCTGACCATGAAAATGTTGAGTAATCTCACTGTGTGCTCTACAATAACACCGATTTTTGTCATGGTTATGTAATGATGTCATCATGCAGTGACATCACAATCTCATTTAGCCATTTTAGCAACTCTTCGACCTGCCTTTAACAACTTCCCCTGAAATTAGTTGGAAACACTGCTTGCAATGTCTTAATAAAATGCCACATCTTTCACTCAGGTTCCACACCGGCTCTTCATGATGGTCTGGTTCGGTTGTCTGGAGAGAGACAGTGTGAGGGGGAGGTGGAAGTTTTCGTCCATCAGGTCTGGAGGAGAGTTCTGCTGGACTCCTGGAGTCTCACTGAATCCTCTGTGGTCTGCAGACAGCTGGGCTGTGGCTCTGTGCTGAACTTCAATGGCTCCTCTTCATCCAGTCCTGAACACAGTCATGAGTGTGTGACGGGCTTCCAGTGCTCTGGGAGTGAAGCTCATCTGGGGAACTGCAGCTCTCCACAAACTCTCAACTGCAGCTCCACACAACAGCTGTCAATCACCTGCCTTGGTGAGAACAACAACATCTGGGCAGATTCTTCAGTTATTACTGATCAATAACGTGTTTTTCTTTCTCTGAATATCAGGTCACAGGTCCATCAGGCTGGTGGGTTCTGGGGGAGACTGTGCAGGGAGGCTGGAGGTTTTTCACAGCGGCTCATGGGGGACAGTGTGTGATGACTCCTGGGATATTAAAGATGCCCATGTGGTGTGCAGACAGCTGCAGTGTGGAGTGGCCCTCAGTAACCAGCAGGTACCAGCCTGGTTTGGTCCTGGTTCTGGACCCATATGGCTGGATGAGGTGGAGTGTGAGGGGAATGAGACGTCCCTGTGGAGCTGCTCTTCTCCAGGCTGGGGAAAACATGACTGTCAACACAAGGAGGATGTAGGAGTCGTTTGCTCAGGTAAATGTGCTGTATTTTCTTTAAAATTAAAGTTGATATAAAGGTTTCAGAAATAACCTGTCAACACTTTCACATGTTTATGTTTTTCAATTCAGATATTTTAAAATAACTCTTCATTTTTATCTAGAGTTTAAAGAGATCAGGTTAACTGAGGGCTGTGAAGGGAATGTGGAGGTTTTCTACAATGGATCCTGGGGTAATGTGTGCTGGAACCAGATGGACAGAGACACAGCGAGTCTGATCTGCCAAGAGCTGAACTGTGGAAGATCTGGTATTTTGTCTGATGCTAAATCAAAATTAAAATCAGCTCCTAACTGGCTGGATGAAGTAACATGTCGACGACATGATTCCACTATATGGCAGTGTCCATCTTCACCCTGGGGTAAAAACTACTGTGATGAAGATGAAGTGGCCAAAATTATTTGCTCAGGTGAGATGATATTTAAATGATTTAATATGGTCTCAGTAGTCATATTTCCTTAAATGCCACATTTATATGCTAAGCAAACTGATTTTTCTGTAACACTGAACCGAGCTGGTGGGAAGAATCTTGATTGTATAATGTATAATTTCAGTGGAGGCGAGTGATGAGTCTCCTCGGAGTCATCTGACATGTTCAGCATCACCTCACCAGAGACAGTGTTCAAGTATGTTTCCTGATGATACATTTATTAATGTTTCTTAGTTTAAGCCTGTATTTGCCCCATACTGTATATTATTATCTGTGCTTTACACTATTTGCATTTAAAATAATTAAAAAATTTTAGATCATGTTCCTCTCAGACTGAGTGGAGGGGAGGGCCGGTGCTCTGGGAGGCTGGAGGTGTATCATAACGCTGTGTGGGGCTCAGTCTGTGATGATCAGTGGGACATCAGTGATGCTCAGGTGGTCTGCAGGCAGCTGGGTTGTGGAGCAGCACTGAGGGCTGATGGGAATTCAGTCTTTGGTGCTGGTGAAGGTGTTGTGTGGATGAACAAAGTCGAGTGCAGAGGAAATGAGATTCACCTTTGGGACTGTCCTCTCTCCCTGAACCACACTGACTGCTCCCGCAAGAAGCTTGTTAGACTTACCTGTGAAGGTCACAGCAATTTTTTTTGTTAATTTTAATGCTAATAATAGTTAAAGTTTAAATGAATTGTTTGCATGATTGCTAATGTGTTTGTGTCTGTTTTGCCAGATTTGCCAGATTTGCCAGATTTGTCAGTGTCCACTACTCCTGCCTCAACAACATCAGATTCCCCTCCAGTGCGCTCAACATCAGTCACTCCTGCACAAACTCCTTCAACAGTGTCTTCTCCACCCTCCGTCCCCCCAGTGCTTGTGATTGTACTGGTAGTTGTGCTCTTACTGCTCTTAGTGCCACTGCTTATACTGATTCAGCAGAACAGAGTGATGAGGAGAGGTAGGAGAGATCCAGAGACTGTCATATTGTGTCTTATTCAGTGTGTGATCAGTCATGTGTTGTGAACTGACAGCAGGTTTGTCTGTCTACACTCACAGCTCTCTCTAAGAGGAGACACAGGATGACGTCTGAGGCCGTTTATGAGGAGATTCAGCACAGACACAATCACTTCACTCAGAGGGGTGAGACATGAGCCATCAATCTCATTTAATACCATTAATAAGAGAGTCTGTCAGACAGTTGATGTTCATCTATTATTAGTCCAGTTAAACCTCCTGGTTCAAACCACAGAATTCCTGACAGAAAACCACAGAGCTGCAGGTGCATGATTGTGTGTGTGTGTGTGGGTGTGTGTGTGTCAGTGAGTGTCTCTTCCTGTGAGTATTTTTAGATTGTCATAAGGAGGTGTTCATATATTTTTAAGTGTAGGTGCAGGTGTGTGTGTGTGCGTGTGTGCGTGTGTGTCTATTTCTGGAAGGCAGTGAGGAATGGGTTCATGTGAGGATAGATTTGTCTGTTTGCTAATAAGCCCAAGAAAAAGAGATTTCTGCCTATAATGCTTTTAAAATATGAATAATTAATATTTGTGCTGTGTTGTCTCCTTTATGTAAAGAGGATTCAGTCTATTTTTAATGATGAACATGTTTCTGACCGTTCTGCTTTCCTTTAACAGGGAGTCTCATCTCTGAAGAACTGCATTCTGGGTATGAAGATGCTGATGAGCTTCTCTCAGGTTAGAGAGATGAAGTACATATTTATTCCACATTCTATTCAAATCCTTTTTAAAGAGTTCACATGAATGAATAAAAAAATAAATTCTATTACATATTTGATTAATGACTCAGTACTATTCAAATACTACTGTTTACCTGTATATTGTATATTGTCTGTTCTCATTTTTAGCAGAAGAGTTCAAGACTGCATATTATGATGATGTCACCAATGGCAGTGGCCTAAAAGGTCAGTGACCTTTTTAACTGATCACATGATTCATTACCAGATGTTTAATAAATTCTCAGTCTCATGATCTGCAGCAACAACATATTTTGGCTTTTGTATCCAAACATATTCTGTGTTTATGCAGAAGAGATGGTGAAGGAAATCACACCGGGATACTATGATGATGTCATCACTGATGGACTGAAACCAGATCGTGAGACAGGTGTCACTCTGTTATTCTACAACAGCATATAACATACTTTTACATTAAAATATTACAGTGTACTTAAGATACATATTTTAAATTTGTTCTGAATGTAATGAATGTGTGTGTCTGTGATGAATGTGTGAATTTGTAGAAGACACACCTGAGAGCTATGATGATGTCATGACGAGTGGACAGAGCTCTGATGTCAAAAAAGGTGTTTTACTTTAAAAAAATAAAATAAATAAATAATAATAATATTCATTTAAAATCAAGATTGTTACAGATAATATTTTAAATTGCTGTCTTAATGTTTTTTTGGCCCATATTTAATTTTGAATCATATTTACATGTGTAGTGGACGCACCAGAGAATTACGATGATGTCATTAATAGACTGAGCTCTCAAGGGATAACAGGTCAGATGCAAAAATTGACAGCCTTTCCATGTTTACATGAGCATCAGACATTTGTTCTGTGTAATCGAGTCACTTAAGGGAAAAATCCTCTGATCCTTCAAATGAAATAAAGTGTTTTATAAATTGATCTGACATTTTTATGTCATTCTTGATCAGAGGGAGTTCAGGAGGAGTATGATGATGTGACGAGTGTCAGTGAAGATGTGAGAAACCTGTTGGGTAAGTTACTGTAACCCTTTTGTTCTCATTACTTTAATATCTCTATTTATATTGTAATATTTTTATTATACAAATAATGGTAAAATAAAAATATAAAAATGTTTGGACTTTAAATATTTATCCAGTTACAGCATTTGACATGATTTAAGATTTTGTTTTTAATAACAGATTATGATGATGTGGAGGAGGAATCAAACAAAGAATTTGGCTCAATGATCACACCCACTGCCTCAGTTGAACAAATCTAAACAAATTTTGAGTGATATTGTTATTGTTATGTCAAATCTCAGGTTTTTATATATATTTCCCCATTTTTTGTATTAAAACTGTTAAGCCTCTATGGGATTTTGTTGTATTTTTTTATTTATTTATTTTTTTTTTTTTGACCTTGTTAATAGCAATAAAAAAGCAGACCAATTTTTGTGTGTATTTCAATAAGACATTATACAAATCCTGAAATCAAATGTATGATCTTATAAATCACAACCACAGTGACAGTCGAAGACATCCTAAATATCCTATTATATCATCTTATATGATCAGGTGTATGTTTAACCAATAAATAAATATGCATGTTGCCTGTCTTCTGGGCATTTTACTTTTATATGCATCATTTATCAGGCTGTAGAAGTGCTGAGTTATATACGATTTATTTATTTTCTGTACCCCACATTTGAACCCCAGTACAGCTCATGTCATCCATCAATATAAAACAAGTGCAGCTGCCTGTTTTGTGACGTCACTGCAATTTGACCTATAGTTATAGAGTTAAACTTTATGAGACAACTTTATTAGAGCTTCTTCATTGCTGACAAACAACAGTATGTAGCTGCAGGTTTCATTTTGGTTGATTGTAGGTAAGTATCCACTTAAGAGAGTTCCTATTTTGTTATCTCTATGTTAATACAGTATACACTCACTGGTCACTTAAACTGCCACTTAAAACTAATACTGTATCTAATAAGTCACTAATGTCTTAATGCGTTTTGGCATGTAAGTCAGCAAGACTGCAAGTGCACATGATGTGTGTCATTTGGGATAGGCTATAAATGGATGGGCCAGCTTCCAGTATGTGACCTGTTTAAATCTAGATTAAAGACACATCTTTTTAGCCAAGCATTCAAATAATGCATCTCATAAACTTTTCCTGCAGTTATATCTGATCAAATGCTCATTATTGATCTTTTAGCTCTGGTTGAACAAATCTTTCTTTGCTTGGTTTGAACAGCAGCTACGCTAATTATGTTCCAATCTTTTCTCTGTTTCTGCCATGGGATTGACATCCCATGGTAACTAGGAATTCACAAGCTTCAGTCTGGATCCAGAACACAAAAAGAGATGATGCCAACCCCTTAACCCTGAAACAACACACGGCACTACCAAATTTTGCTACAAATTTATGGTGTTCTTTGTCTGTTTGATTGCGTCATTAATTGATCTTTACCATACATCTCTGCCATATGTACATCAACTTGACAGTCACCACTGTAAGCTACTACTAAATATACTGTAAAAACTTTAATTTGGTGTAAAGTTGCTTTGCAAGGATATGTATCGTGAAAAGCGCTATACAAATAAAATTTGAATTGAACTGACCAAGTAATAAATGCAGCTCACAGTTTCATCTGGAACGTGATTTGTACCGACGGGGTCTGTGGTCTTGATGTTGCTTAGGGCCCCAAAATGGCAAATCTACACCTGGGCAGCAGGTTATGTTGGGCAGGCTTTTTGGAGTGTATTTGCAGCTGTTTTAAATGTGCTGAAAATCAGGGACAGTTTCATTTGGGAACAGAACATCAAAAAACCAAATTGTCCCCATTCTGTCACTCTGTGTATTAGAATATATTATAGCAGAAAACAAAAAGTAAAATGAGTGTGCTGTGAAATGAGCTCTACATGAAATAAATTTTATTTGTAGCTGCAATATAGCTGTGAAAAAATAAATTAACATTCTTTAGAAATGTTTTATTTTTGTCTGAAAAAGTTATATGTAATATAAGCTCACTTATATGGTGACACAAGGACAAAACTCTTGTCTGCTCCATTTTACAATAAGTGTTTTTGCTGCTATCTGCTGGATGAATTACACATTACATTGCTCAACACATCTACAGCTACAAATGTCTTTTATATAATGCCAAATTACTAGCTTTGGAACAAAAGCAATGTTTATTTACAAATATTATCTGAATAGCCCTGATTTGTTGTATACAACTAGTTAACTACACTGTAAACCCAAACGTTCAAAATACTTAAATAGATTAAGTACAGTAAAATTAATTTTCAAAAAAAGTTCTACTAACTTAGTTATTTTGAGCTCCTGTGACTCTTTTTTAGTTTTTGAGTAAATAAAACGTATTTGTTTTAATTAATCTGAACTACTTGTTGATGAATGAGGCCCCACTTAAATGTATAATTTTGCTCTACTTATTTTTTTAATTGTTTCAACATTAGTGCGAGCCGCTGATGTGAGTTTTGAGTTTATCGGGATTGACTTGAAAGAGCCATTTGAGGCGAAGCTGCTAGAAAAGAACCGTTTCATATACTCAAATGATGTTAAACGACGTCCATTTTAGTTTATTCTAGTTTATGTATAATGTCTTTTTGTCTCGTGTTTACCAGAACAGAAGCATATAACTTGGCAGCTTCTCTTCTATTTACTCTGTCATTTAGAAGGCGGGAGTTCCATTACTAGAGCGTTGCAGTTTTACTGTACTGTACTGTACTGCATTACTGTACATTCACAGTAACAGGAGTGACACGTAAAAGTGGCACATCCATTTGTAAACTGAGTTGAAAATGGTCTGTTTTGATGTTTGATACTGCAAATAGGTATTTCTTTGTTTAATTAATTTATTATTCTATATATACTTCCTGATTATACTGCTTTCTGCACACGTGTCCTCTCTTGCTGTTGTAAACAACAATGGCACATGGTTTTCTACATATTTTCATACAGTACTTGTCAAAAGTTTGGAAACATTATGATTTTTTAATGTTTTTAATAAGTATCTTCTGTTCACCAAGGCTGCATTTATTTGATCAAAGATACAGTACAACAGTAATAGTGTGAAATGTTACAATTTGGATGAACTATTTTCTCTTTAAATATATGTTAAAATGTAATTGATTGCTGTGATCAAAGCTGAATTTTCTGCAGCATTACTCCAGTCTTTAGTGTCACATGATCCTTCAGAATTCATTCTAATATACTTATTTTCAGTAATAATGCAGAAGTTTCAGCTTTGCTTCACAGCGATAAATTACATTTTAAAATGTCTTTTACAAACAGTTTAGTTATTTTAAAACTCTTTGACACTATTAGTGTTTTTACTGTATTTCTGAGCACATAAATGCAGCCTTGGTGAGCTGAAGAGTCTACTTTGTGAACATTTACAAAATGTAATGTTTACAAACTAGACAAGTACTGTATGTCATTATGTGAGTAATGTAGTAAATAATGTTTAATTTCTTACACCGACCAATTGTTTTGTTTCAGAAGACCTCACTACATTGCCAAGCACCAGTGGACCACCAAGGGTGTCAGTGACCAAGGGATCATGGGTCTTTAGTGTTCTACTAAAGAAAGTAAGTTTCTAACTTTTATTTAAGGAACTAGGCTTTTTTTAGGCGCTGAGTTTGTCTTATTGGTTTCTGGGTGTTTAAGTTTAATGTACAATGATCATGTACAGTGAATCGTCAATGATCATGTACATAAGTTTACATACCCTTGCAGAATATGCAAAATGTTAGTTTTATAAAAATGTATATATAGTTTTATACAATTTTATTAGTTTAATCATTTAGTACTGACCTGAATAAGTTATTTTACAAAAAGATGTTTATTTAAACTCCATAGGACCAAATAATGACTGAATTTATAAAAATTCCATTCCATTCAAAAGTTTATATACGCTTGTATCTTAATACTGTGTGTTGTTTCCTGGATGATCCATGACTGTTTATATGTTTTTGTGATAGCTGTTTATGAGTCCTTTGTTTGTCCTGAGCAGTTTAGCTGCCTGCTCTTCTTTACAATAATCCTCCAGCTCCCGCACATTTTTTGGTTTTCCAGCAGCATCTGCATACTTGGACCCTTTTCAAAAGTGAATGTATGATTTGAGATCCATCTTTTCCCACTGAGGACAATTGAGGAACTCATACATAACTATTACAAAAGGTGAGAACATTCACTGATGCTCAAGAAAGATGAATTTGAATTGGATAATCAGGGTAAATTGCACTTGCATTGTCTTCTGGGAGAAATGTAAATATTTATGTACCTTCTGAAGTACAATACTAAATGGGAAAAAAAAATCTGCAAACAAGAAAAATGTACACATTCAAAACATTCCTGTTCAAAGGTTTACACCCCCTGGCTCTTAATGCATTGTGTTGCCTTCTTAAGTATCAGTAAATGTTTTCACCTTTTGTAATAGTTATGTATGAGTCCCTCAGTTGTTCTCATTGTAAATAGATGGATCTCAAAATCGTACAGTCACATTTGGAAAGTGTTCAAATATGTAGAAGATGCTGGAAAACCAAATGATGTGCAGGAGCTGGAGGATTTTTCTGAAGAACAGCAGGCAGATGAACTGCTCAGGACATTAACTCATGAACAGCTATTGCAAAAGATAAAAACAGTCAGGAATCCTCCAGGAAATGACACACAGTGTTAAGATTCAAGGGTATGTAAACTTTTGAATGGGGTAATTTAAATTAGATATTATTTTGTCTTGTGGAGTATATAAACATCTGTAGTGTTAAATTGTTTATTCAGGACAGTTTTACAGGACAGTCATACAGTTTTCATGATCCCTCTTATTTTGTTAAAATCAGCATAACAATTTCTGCAAGGGGTATGTAAATTTATGAACATTTTCACCAGCATTCAGTATGGGATTTGTCTGTTGGATTAATATGAAGTGGGCCATTTTTCTTCAAATGTTCTGCATAGCAAAGTGTTATCATTACATTTGTACTACTTAAACTTTTCAACCCAGCACTTAGATTTGTGATCATGTGTTAAAACTGTCTAATTCCTAACCTTGTTTTCTAGCCTAAACAAATTTAACATGATTGTACTAAAAGGATTAGTTCACTTTCAGAATCACAATTTACTGATAATTTACTCACCCCTATGTCAGCCAAGATGTTCATGTCTTTCTTTCTTCAGTCAAAAAGAAATTAGTGTTTCTGAGGAAAACATTCCAGGATTTTTCTCCATACAGTGGACTGAAGATTAAAAATGCAGTTTAAATGCAGCTTCAAAAGGCTCTACACGATCCCAGCTGAGGAAGTCATGTAGGAAACGTCATGTGCAGTTTGTTCGTCATCAGTGCACTTAGGTTCAAGAAGGTAGGGTAGGACGAAAAAATCATTTTGTTTTCTCCTCTAACTTCACAATCATCCAACATCGTTTAAATTTCTTTGCATGTTCGCTTTGTGAACACTGGGTCAGAACTTCTGCCTACGTGACACATGCGTGATTACATAAGTTGGGTCAAGCTAGTGCAAGACAAGGTGTGGTTAAAGTATATACATATTTATTTATGCTTTATAGAAAATGACTGATTGTTTCGCTAGATAAGACCCTTATTCCTCAACTGGGATTGTGTAGAGACCTTTGAGGCTGAACTGTAAGTGCAGTTTGGACCTTCTACCCATTGGCCACCATTAAAGTCCACTGTATGGAGAAAAATCCTGGAATGTTTTCCTCAAAAACCTTAATTTCTTTTTGACTGAGGAAAGAAAGACATTTACTTCTTGGCTGACATGGGGGTGAGTAAATTATCAGTTTTTATTTTTTTTTATTTTTATAAAGTGAACTACTCTTTTAACAGTATCTTTTATTTTATGAATCTTTAAATTCTGCAATCTTCAAGTAATTAGTATATAGCATAGCCTTTCTGCTGAACCAAGAGTATTTAATTGAACAGAAATGAATTATAAAAATGGGTTAAAAAAATGTACTTGATTGACTTGAGCGATCTTATCACATTATAGTCCCTCACGTCCGCTGTGTTCTCAAAACTCTGGCAGTTTGATAATACCTAGAATATCAAAATCAACTGCGGGCGGCAGATCATTTTCTTATTTAGTGCCCAAACTCTAGCTAACACTGTTCGGGAGGCAGACACACTCTGTCAGTTTAAATTTAGATTAAAGACCCATCTCTTTAACCTGGCCTACACATAACACATTAACGCATTTCTATAATTCAAATGTTAAAGCATTGTTACGCTGCATTAATTAGGTCAACCGGAGCTGGGAACACTTCCCATAACACCTGATGTACTCGTTGCATCATAAGAAGAATGGCATCTACGCTAATAATAGTCTGTTTCTGTTTCTACGCTAATAATAGTCTGTTTCTGTTTCTACGCTAATATTTCTTTCTTCTTATTCCGAGGTCACCGTAGCCACCAGATCCAGTCTGTACCCAGCCCAGATGGTGGATCAGCATCTAGAGACGACCTCTACAGCCCTAAAATGTCAGTGGGGACCACGTCAACTCGATGAGTCCCAGAGGTGGATCATCAGTGAGGAACTTGTCACCTAGACGGCTTTTGGACCCAGATGAGTCCTTTGCAATCTGACTTTACTGCAACATGGAAGTTTTGCATTATTGACACACTATTGTCCTATTTAAAACTGTAAAGTTGCTTTGACACAACCTGTTTTGTTAAAAAGCACTGAATAAATAAACGTGATATATTATACTTGATATTGGTTAGTTGGTTATTAATTTCTGTTTCTCTCTCTCATTTATTCAGGAGGAGTCTGATGAACCAGATATTGGAGATGTTCCGGGGATAGTTTGCCAGATCTCTTTCACCAGTATGCTATTATTACGGCTTCAAGTGAGGGTGCTTTTGCTTGAACCCCTGTAGAACCGGGCCTGGGCTTGGCTAAACGCTCCAAACTGCAACACAGCTGACATCAGAGATTCTCATCATTCTCAAAATTTAAGTAAACTATAATCAAAAACTACAAGTAGTATGTAATTGAAATTTTTAACTTCTGAGAACGTATTATTCTAAGTTTATTAACTCAAAAGAATTAAGGCAATCGTTGCCTTAATTTTTTTGAGTTCTGTTAACTTATCGGGGTTTACAGTGTACCTAAAAGCTATTCAAGTAAGCCGAAACCCAAAACTGAAACCTATTTTTCTCTCAAAAATTCCCATTGTTACTGGCATAATCTGGATAATCCGGATCCATTTGTATCCTTCGTGGCACTTGAAGGAGACTC